>CAJHQQ010004530.1:0-26902 GCA_905132885.1 Moricandia moricandioides | reverse complement strand
TTGTCTTTCACGGATGATTTTATAGGTTTATGAAAAAGGATTTTCCAAATTAATTTTTTATCAGTTAAGAAAGAAAATAAACTTAAATAGCACAAAATGTTTTTGTCATAAAAATGGATTTTTTTTAAAAAATGATTATTTTTTATTAATATGTGAAAATTTAAAAGGTATATTTTAGTTTAGAGTTACGGAATAAATTTTTGGGATGAGTTTCACCTTTTGCCCAGCCTCGTTTCCCCTTTCACCCCCCCCCCCCCCTTTTGCATATATATACTATATATATATATACACACCCCCTCTTTTTGGTGCTCCCCTATCTTCCCCTCTTTCCCCCCTCGCCGTTCTCCGTCTTTCCACGTCCTTGTCTCGCCTCTCGCTCCCGCGCCCTCCCCCCCTGCTTCTGTTCCCCCGGCCCTTTCTGTCCCCGTTCGCCTACTGTTCTACTCGTGCCTTTTCTTTCCGCGCCCCCTCCCTGCTTCTCTCCGTCTCTCCCCCCCTTTGCTCCCTGCCCTCTGCGTCCCCCGTCTCTCTATCTTCCCTGTCGGTTCCCCCCGCCTCACTCTTTCCTGTGGGCCCACCCTCCCCTGTGTTTTCCCTTCCCCCCTCCCGCCGTCCCCCCCACGCCGCCCGCTGCTCCCGCTCTGCGCTTTATCGTCGCCCTTTGCACAGGCCCGGCACGGTGGACTGCCGTGGCTGGCGCCGGAATTCGCTCGGCTTTCCGGCTTCCTCTCCTCACACGATACCGCGGCCTCTGTTACCCTCCCCCTCTTCCCTCTTTCTCCCTTTTCTTGCCGTTGCTTCTTGCTCCGTTCCCCGCCGTTATTCCCATTCTTTGGCGTTCCGACGCTCTTTGTGCTTCCCCCTCGTGAGGCTTTCTTGCCCGGCCCTGCCCCGTTGGCTCCTTTTCGTCCAGCTCTGCCCGCCCCCTTTCTTGTCTGTTCCTTGGTCGGTCCCCCCCTCCCCCGTGGGCCTCTCCGTCTGCTTCCGGTCTGGTGGTCTGCGCCTCTCTCCCCTCCGCTCCTGTCCCTGCCCGCTCTCCCATTGCCCTTGCCGACGGTTCCCGCCCCCCTTTTGCCCTCGCTCTGTCATACCTTGGCTTGGTGCAGTTCTTCTCCCTCCCCTTACTGTCGCCCCCGTTCTCGGGTACATGCTTCCAAGGTCTCTCCGTTGCAGTTCTTCCCGTTCCTTTTTTTTTTTTTCTCTTACTTTTCGGGCTAACCGCCACGTCTCTTCTGGTTCTTCTTTCGCGGCGGTTCTTCGGTTTTCGTTTTACCCGCTCCGCCTGTCTCTTCGCCGCTCCTCCCCTCCCTCCGCGGCCCCGCTTCCTCCTGCTCTGTCTCTTTGGCTTCTGATTGCTCCCCTCTGTCCCCCCCCCTCTTTGGTCTGCTTTTGTGCCGGTCCTGTCTGCTGCCCTCTGTCCGCTTCCTGCTGCTCGTCCCGCTGCGGTCCCGCCCCCGCCCTTCTTCCTCTCTTGTCTCTTTTGTTGTCTTTCCCCCCCCAGCTCCCCCCCTGTTTTTCTTTTCACTGTGCCGGCCCTCTCCGCTGCTGCCTCCCCTTGCTTGCGTCCCCCGTCGCCTCCCTTCTCTCCCGTTCCCCTTGCGTGCCCTGTCGCCCCCCTCCGCTCCCGGGTTGTTCCCTCTCTCACGTGTGCCCCTCGCCTCCGCTCCCCGCTTCGGACCTTCCCATCCCGTCCCTATGTCGTACTGTCACCGTCTCTGTGTGCTTTGTGCCCTCCTCGCAGCTCGTTCTGCGCTTGCGTTCCCGGTTGCTGCGGCGGCCCCTTATCGCTGGGGTTCTCGGTCTGTGCTGCGGCGTCCGGCTGTTTCTACCCCCCCAGCGGCGTGTCCCTCCTTACTTTTGCCGCTCCATCGCCCTCCCGCCGCCTCTCTCGTCTTCTCCGCCCCTCCTCCCACGCCTTGGGCCGCCCTGGCCCTGTCCCCCTTGTGTCCTCCCGCCTCCTGCTCTCGCCCTTTCCTTCCCTGCCGTCCTTGCCTTTTCTTTGTCCCCCCTCTGGTTTCTTTTTTTTCGTCCCGTCTCTTCCTTCGCCCTCGCCCCTTTGGTCGTCTCCCCTTTGGACACACTGGTTCTGCGTCCGTCTCCGCCTCCTTCGTTTTCCTGTCTCCCCACTTTCCCCCTCCCTTCCTCCCCCTCTCTTCCCCCCGGGGGGTTACCCCCCCCTTCCCCCTTGCCCGTCCTGCCCCCCCCCCTCTTTATCTTCCTCTCCGCCTTGCTTTCCCTCCTCCCCTCCGTTTGACTTCTTTCACCGACTTGCCCTATCTTTCTTTCTTCTTTACTTATCTTCGCTACGCTCACATCTCCCCTCTTCCTACTTCCTTCACATCTTAGCCTCCCTCCTCCTCTTTTCACTACCCCATTTTTGACTCTCTTCGCCGCTTCTTCGCTTGACTCATTCACCACGCCTTTTTCTCCTTCTCCCCCCGCACCTCTCCTCTTTCCTCTCTTTTCTCTCCTTTCCACTCTCCACTCTCTGTCCCCTTCATTCCGCCTACGCCCCTTCCTACCTTTGTGTTTTTTCCGTAACAGGGTGCCTCGATCCCCCTGTTTCGTTTTGGTCACTTTGGCGTTTGGCTCGGCGTTGACTGGCCAATTGCCGGCCTAGGCCCGCGCTTCTGCCCCACCGGTCCCCTTTTACCCTGCGTTTTCCGGTCGTTTCTCGCTCTGGATGTCCACGTGCGTACGCCTGTCTTATAGTCTCCTGTTCGCCTTGCTGTCGCGTCCCGCTGTGCGTCTCTTTGTCCCCGCCCCTGTCCGTTTTGCACTTGCCTCCCCGGATCTATTTTGTCCCGTCGACTTCCCCCCCCGTCCCCCTCTCCCCTTGACCCCCCCACCCATCGTCGCCTCCCACAGAACCCCCTGCACACGACGGTTCTTTTGCCTAATCACCTGCCCTTTTGCCTTTTCATCAGCGCCTTCCCTCCGTCTCCACGCGTCCCCTTCCCCTACGCTCCGCCGGACGTTTTTGCCTTACCCACCCTTTGCCGCGTTGCCACGTTAGTTTTGGTTTGACTCCCCTTTTCCCCCACTTTTTATTTTTTCCTCTGATCCCTTCTACTGCCGTCTCTCTTCCGCCCCCACCCACGTCGACCTCCCCGTGCCTCTCTTTTTTCTTTTGGTCCCGCCCCCCTGCCTCGTCCCCAACCCCCACGGGATACTGACGCAATGCCCACAGAAAACAAAAGTCCCAAACAACAACAAACAAACAAAGAACAAGAACAAACCAACAAACAAAAACAAACGCAAAGAATACAAAAAAAAAAAAAAAAAAAAAAAAAAAAAAAAAAAAAAAAAAAAAAAAAAAAAAAAAAAAAAAAAAAAAAAAAAAAAAAAAAAAAAAAAAAAAAAAAAAAAAAAAAAAAAAAAAAAAAAAAAAAAAAAAAAAAAAAAAAAAAAAAAAAAAAAAAAAAAAAAAAAAAAAAAAAAAAAAAAAAAAAATAAAAAAAAAAAAAAAAAAAAAAAAAAAAAAAAAAAAAAAAAAAAAAAAAAAAAAAACAAAAAAAAAAAAAAAAAAAAAACAAAAAAAAAAAAAAAAAAAAAAAAAAAAAAAAAAAAAAAAAAAAAAAAAAAAAAAAAAAAAAAAAAATAAAACAAAAAAAAAAACAATGAAATACAAAAAGGTTTTATATAGAAAAGTAGACTTCTTTCGAAGTCTAACAAATCTGTAGACGGTCATTTCAGTCTACCCCCTAAAAAGTCAAACATAATCAATTGCAAAACTAACCTCATTCAAAAAAATTAAAACATGTAGACTGTATATTTAGTCTACCTCTGAAAGTCAAATCCTGGGAAAATTCTACGTCAATAGCGAAAACTAACATTTTTGGAAGTCTGTAGACTGAAAACGAAGTCTGCTTAAATAAAATCACAACTTTTTTTCAACTATAAAAGTAACTCGTAAAATGGTCAATTGCAAAAACTAACCCAAAAAGTAGACCTATCTGACCGTCTACGGATGTAAACTGAAAAGAAAGTCTACAGCGTTGTAGACTGAACATGGGAGTCTGTTTCGAAATTTACATTAAAAGTTAATTTGTGTACTATGCATTAAATGTTTTCACAATTTTTTCATATGAAAGTGTGTAATAGTTAATCCTAATGGGTTTAAGTGATTTTGGATAGAAAAACTGCTGTAATTATGAAACTATAATACTTTTGATTTTGCTATATTGCTAGGAAACAATTGTAGACATATTAGTAAGTCTACATTAATTGTCACAGTGCAAACAACCAGGTCACATCCAAACTGTCTAAGTTAAACTAGTGTTGTCTTACTGCTTTGAATGTTGTCTTATGTATTATCTCTTATGTGTTGAATTGATCAATTGTATTATTGCTTTGGATGGTGTCTTATTGCTTTGGATGTTGTCTTATGTCTTATGTATTTAACTTATCAGCTGTATTGTCACTTTGGATGTTGTCTTATTTGATGAACTTTTGTTGAAATCGTAGGTTTTAATTTTTCTATTACTTTGAGTTCTAATGTTACTTTCTGTCGTGCAGACCAACATGTTAGTCTTCTTGAACAAAAAGTAGACTTCTTTTTAAGTCTCTTATAAAGAAAGACTAATATGTAAATCTCTGGATTGTATTGGAATTGTAATTTTGGTCGAAAAAGAATTAAAATCTCTGAAAGAAGAGTACTATTCTGATACAAATGATGATATTTTGATATATAGTCGAGTACCAGACTTCTATAAAAGTCTTCTGTAAAAGAAGACTAATACTTCAGTCTGCAGCAAGCAAATTGACATAAGTTTGTTACAACCATATGTCTGGTACAAAAGCCTGATACAACTGTCTGTTACTCACAGTTCTTGAGCTCCTCCCTAGAGTATACAACCTCGATAGGAAATCAGGTTTATCCATTTTGTAACATGCACCAAGAAGACACAAACAAAGAATTATATAAGTGCATTCTACACGAGAAGTCTACAATTTAAAATAAAGCCTACACGAGAAGTCTATAAATTCAAACATCAGTGTGTACAAAT
The DNA here is from genome assembly GCA_905132885.1 of Moricandia moricandioides. NCBI lineage: Eukaryota > Viridiplantae > Streptophyta > Magnoliopsida > Brassicales > Brassicaceae > Moricandia > Moricandia moricandioides. Next base: position 21,893 of record CAJHQQ010004530.1, on the reverse strand, counting down.
TCAAAAACATCAGTTTACATGAGAAGTCTACAAATTCAAAATATTAGTTTACAAAATTCAAAATATCAGTCTACAAATTCAAAATATCAGTCTACAAATTCAAAATATCAGTCTAGAAATTCAAAATTTCAGTCTACAAATTCGAAACTTCATACTACACTTCAAAATGAAGGAGACTCACCGGAAGCAGAGAAATGGATTAGAGAGGATGCAATGCTCGTTAGAGAAATGGATCTAAGACTGACCGACTCAGATATGAATCAAAAGAAACTAAAAGGTTAGTAAACAAAGATGAGCTTGTTAGGTTATTAGTTAAACAAGAGATAGAGATGACACAAAGACGTACGTTGGAAAGATGAAGCACAGTCCCTTGCTGGTTAGGACAGAGAGATGAAGTAGAAGCCATGATACTGACCGGAAACAGAGATTTGGACGAGAAGCACTGTTCCTTAGAAGTCACCGGCTCAGATCTGAAAAGAGAAAAAGGTAAAGGTGGTCACTTTTTATCAACAGAGAGGTAAAAAGAGACATTTAACTTACCAGAGCAATGGAGGAGACAGAGACGAAGCGGATGGGAAACTGCGTGGATCGAGTTCGCCGGAAATCGCCTAGAGAGAGATACGGCAAAGATTAGTTTTTTTTTTTTACCTCAAAAGCTTGAGAAATCGTATTTATATACTAGGTTAAATTATGTGTAGACTGAAAAAAAGGTCTACATATATGTAGACTTTATAATATGTCTACGAACCCCTTAACCACAAATCTCAAACCGTAAATGTTTTATTTGATCATCAAATTATATTGGTTAAATTCGGTTAGGTTAAATTGTGTGTAGACTGAAAAAAAGGTCTACATGTATGTAGACTTTATAATATGTCTACGAACCCCTTAACCACAAATCTCAAACCGTAAATGTTTTATTTGATCATCAAATTATATTGGTTAAATCCGGTTAGGTTAAATTGTGTGTAGACTGAAAAAAAGGTCTACATATATGTAGACTTTATAATATGTCTACGAACCCCTTAACCAAAAATCTCAAACCCTAAATGTTCCTTAAAAGTGTTTAATTATATAAAATTTTAATTTTTTTACTTCATATTATCCATTATATTAATGATTAGTTAAAAATATTACAACAATTATTTTTATACATTTTTAAAATTAAATTATTAGATAAAATTATGATGTAGACTACATAACAAGTCTACCGAGTGAATAGACTTCGTACGAGGTCTACATTTATGTAGACTTCTTTCTGTTACGTGTAGACTAACAAATGATAGAAACGTAAAATACACTTCTGTTTTTTGTTTAGTCATAAGGGTTAAATAGTACTTTTATCACCCTTGTAGGTTGATTTTGCATTTGATTGAAATTGGGGTACACTTTTAGGTTTAGATTGAAATTTTAGGTTGTTTTTAGCAAATCACCCTAAAACAGGTTCAAATATTTATACCAAAAGTAACTTTATTATTCAATTTTGTTTGGGCTTTTTCAATACAATTAGGTATATAGTAACACAGTTAAAATATAACACTAATCATGAAAATAAATATAATATTAATTTATAAAAATGTAAATAAATATCCATGCAAATCAAGCTCTAGTCTAACTTAATATACGAAGTCTCTCTTGTTGTATTTTTTTTTGCTAAAAAGTCTCTCTGGTGGTTGAAAATAGACTTTGGCAGTTTACATTAACTCAGAAAATCAGAACCAGAATCACTCTGAAAATTTTCGACTAGAAACAGAACTGAAATTTTTTAAATATCTAGATAGATCCAAAATTCTTCTATCCAAAGAAACCAAATCCAAAAAAACAATCAGAAGGAGATTTATTAGACTCGAAAAGTTGTAGATCATAGTTGCATAAACCAACGAAACAAACAACATTTTGTCTTAAACCGCAGTAGCATGTCATTATTACGAGATACGACAAGCAAACTAAACATGGCCTATAATCTTACAATACTAAAAGTTGAATATTTTTAAATTCTAGAGTGTCCACGTCACGAAAAAAATCAGCCAATTAAAAGATGCCAATTTGCCACGTGGCCCATTACTATATTTTCCAATTCATTATCTGTTGCAAACGGCCGACAACTCCACTTCACATCATCATTCGCGATTTCTATGTTACAAACTTGAGCCATAATCTCCATTTTCCCATTTTCTTTCAACAGTAAATCACTAAATCCTCTTCAATTAATTAACAAACGATATCACTGGCCTCTTTAGATTCCTCTATCACTCAATCATAAATGACGAGCTCTCCTTCCTCTCTATATTTCTTTATATGAGTGCTTAACTGAGATACTGACCCTTCACTCTTCCCCCAATTCTTCTTTGCAAGAAAAAATGGCCAGTCTCGCTCTTTGCAAGGATAAAATTTTCTAAGCTTTATGGGAAAAGGAATTTCGCTTTGACTCCCAACAATGTCAATAGGATCAAACGAACACAATATCGAAAATCAAACGTAAGAACAGAAGAAACATGGTATTTCAAACGATGCCTGTTTATCTAGCATGCTATGTTTTTAATATCTAAGTGGCTATGTTTCATGTACCCTAACAAAGGGATTATATCTTAAATAATCTGAACACTGCGCATTTGAAAGAGTTTTCATCTTCTTCATTACATGTTTGATTTCATAGGCAATTTAGTATATAATTGAAAAGCTTATTGTACTAAATTGCCTGAATTTTAACGAGTTCTGGTGGGAGAGTATTATTCTCAATTTCTTGATATGCAACTGGTTTGATATGATCCTTAAATAAGTTGCCATTCTATGTCTTGAATCTAAGTCTGTATACAGATAGAGCTGAGAAATTTCTTATATTGTTTTAATGTTGGTAGGGCCATGTCAGCTCTCTCCGGTGCGCGAGCGGGATGAAGAAAAACTGGAGTTTGATGTTTTTTCTCCCCGAATCTAGCTAACTGAGCGGGATGAAGGAGCACTCACGTATGTCAAAGATATCAAGAGGAATAGGTTTGAAGAACCAAAAGGGTCCAAGCTTCATTTTTTAAAGGGTTCAAGCTTCAGTTTTTCTTCGTTGAAGATGAGCCTATCCTCGAGAAGGCCATATGGTCTAACAATTGCTCGTATCATGTACTTGCTATTTTTGTTCTTACTACAAATTTTTTTTATTGATCCTTAACTATTGTTCAGGATGGAGACTGAATGGTATCATGGAAATTTTTTTACTCAGAAGATTTTATAAGTGAAGGCAAAGAAAAGGATCCAAAAAAAAAACACTAAGCGGATCATTAAGACTTAGAGGATTATAAAAGTTTTTTTTCGACTTTTTCAGGCAACCTCAAGTTCTATGACAAGGAGGATCTTGATGTTGACATGGTATGATCGTCCCCAAGAACAGTTTTAAATTTGGATTCAGTGTTAAATGTTAACATTATAATTTATCTTAAACAGGTTGATGTACTCCAAGGCCAAATGGAGCATGACTATGATATCGGTTATGTACCTTTGTATTTCATCTTCATCTCTCTTTGCATCTTATTTAAGTTCCAGGATCTGAATATGTCCACTGTTATCATGTAGAAAATCATTTCCCATGATGTGTCATGGTTCAAGCATGAGGATGATTATGAGGTAGAATAGCAAAAAATATTTATATTCTGTTTCTATTATAAAACTAAAACCTGAGAAACTGCATTTGGTGGTTTCTCTATGTTTTGTTGCAGTCATCAACTGGGCCGAAGGTTTGACGTCAAGCACATCAGGCTCAACAAATTTCTTGAACAACACATGAGATGCATGCAGAGGCTATTAGACCTGCCTTGAACCATGAACCAAACCACGAAACACGTACAGTGATCTCTTCTCTTTTCTTCTTTGTTTTGTCAATGTAAACTTTTTGTTTTCTTTCTTTCATCATTTTGTGTATGTTAATCAGACTTTTGGGTTCCTTAACTCAGCTTTGTTGTATGTGTTAGTTTCTCTTCTTTTACATTTGGTGTCTCCAATGTTTTTGTCAAGCCTGGTGTTGAATGTAGGCGTTGCCTCACCGCTGCAAAACTTTCCAGACAAAATAAAGAGCATATAACTTCTTCTTTTATAAAGTGTAGAAAAGATAAAACAGAAAGCACACGAAACACTGCTATATAATACTTAAGTGAAAAGATGTATCATTATCCACTCAACAGGCAAAAACAAAGAGTACATCGCTTCTTCTTTAAAAAATGAACTTGGAAGCACTTAATGGACGAGTCGACGATGATGATAAGGACAATAGTAGTTTGTCTGTTTAATAATCACTTTAAGTCATAAACCATTTTAAATAATTATTTTTCTAATTCTGATGAGATTTATTTTAAACTATTTTATTCAACCACTTATAATGCAACAGTAAAACAATAGAATTTAGTTTGCATAATTGTAAATTTGGTTATACCGAATCAAATTTATTGGGTGAAATAAACTATGGAAATTCTCTCAAATAGTTTTTTTAAAGATTTTTCACAAAAATATCCTTCAAAAATGATCGAAATAGCTTTTTTACTCTGAAACTTTTAATATATATTTTTATTTTTTAAAATTTTACATCGCACCTCCAAAACTAGACCTCATAACTCTAAACCCTAAGTATATATTAGTTAATTTAGGGGGTATAAATATATATTTATATCATTTAATAAAATCTATTTTAGTCATTTTTTTGTTTAAAAGTTATTTTTGTCACAAAAATATTTTAGAGCTATCCTAACGTATTTCTCAATAAAAAACTAAGTAAGAGCGGATTATATGTCGGTTTGTATTGAAAGAGGACAAAAAAATGGAAAATCAATGATTCTAAAATAATAAAAAATTTAAGTAATTAGTAAATTTAACAACTATTTATAGAAACACTTGAAATATCAAGAAATGATATTTAAAACATAACTAATGTTTAATTCATTTCTAACAATTATAGATAATTTTAATAATAAAAGCACATTAAATTGTGTGTTCTAACCATTTGAAATTTCTTGGACAAAAGTAATGTTTAAATAAATAATTTAATATCAGTTAATCAATTTATATTTTTATAATTTATTCTTATATATGTATATATAAAGAACTAAATTTGCTTAAAATTATAAAAAATATCCCGGGCATAGTCCCGGTCCAACCTCTAGTATCTTTGAAAATAAATTTTAGAGGAATACTGTAAAATATATTAAAAAATCTTGTTATCAAAATATACTTCAAAGAGAAAATGATAAAAATAAATTTTATTATATATATATATATATATATATATATATATATATATACCCTTTGAGTTAACTAATTTAGGATTTAGATTTATAGGATAAAATTTAAGATGTGAGGTTTAAAATTAATAAAATTAAAAATAATTGAAGTTTTTATAATAAAATAAATCTATTTTAATAAAAATTATTTTGAAATTTACTTTTATAACAAAAACTTAAAAAGTGTACTCGATAGATTTGTCATTTTATAAGTGTGTAAGAAAATTCAATACAATTTTGACCTAAAGATTCGAACAAAAACTGGAATCCAAATTTGGTATAACAAAAAAACAAAACCGACGTAAACCGTTTTAGTTGTAATAAGCGTCTCCTCATAGAGCCAACCCAAACAGTACAGTCTCCACTTCCCGCCAGGGCCAAATCATCTCTAGGGCATGTCTGGTTCAATCCGAAACTGAACCACTCATGATTCTCTCTCCAAACCTCTCGCTCCTCCCCTTAACCCTAACCCCCAAACTTCCAACCGCCCCCATCATCTGGAGGAACTTCGCAGCAATCCCTAGGCTCCGGCTTGATGAGACGAAAAGGGTTTTCCGGGTTCGAGCTACTGTGGACGGAGATGGTGGCAAAACCGGGAATTGGGTTAACCGGTTACCGGTTCCAAGATTGGGAGCTGAGAATGTATTCAGATTGATTTCGAGCGCCACGGGGAGTCCAATTGGTCAGTTCATATCGTCCCCTGTCACGTTCTTGCACTCCGTGGATCCAAGAATCAAATTGGTAATTAAAATTCTTCATTTTTGTCAATTTTCAGACCAAAGATCAAATCTTTTCTTCTTAATTTTCAGACCCATTCATAGTTGAGATATAAAGTTGGTATTTGCAAATGTTCAGGTATGGCTGTTAACTCTGGTAGTTCTTCCGGCAAGAGCAAGTATTGTTGTGCGTTTGGGACTTGTTGTCTGTACTGCTCTTTTGTCAATCTCTGTTCTCCCAAGACAAGTTTGGATGGTGTGTCCTTTTATCTCTCTCACAAGCCTGTTCTTACTTTTCTTTAATAAAGAATGTTGTAATGAGTAGAGATTGTGGTAGATGTAATGCAATTCTTGAGTTCTATCTTTAACTTGTTCATGTAAGGATCAATTGGCGAGAGTTTCACTCCTTTCGGGTATACTCTTCATAACCTTGGGACTAGGTTCAGATGGTGCACCCCCAATGCTTCAGTCAAGAACCCCACCATCTTCACTCACTGGCTTGCCTGATATTCCCATGTCTTTGAGCGGTTATTCCTACATGTTGCTGAAGCTTGGACCTTTGCAGTTCACAAGGAAAGGTTTGTCTGTTGGAAGCACAGCTGCATGCTTAACCTTTATTGTAAGTCTTTGGTTCTCTACTTCTAACGTTTCTCCTTTAGTTTGGATCACCTAATGAGGAAGGTTTGGTACTTGTCACAGATCTTCCAAAGTGCTAGCGTTTGCCTTGCAACCACAACACCTGAGCAGCTTGCGCTAGCTCTGCGTTGGTTCTTGTTCCCGTTGACATATATCAGTGTCCCTGTTGGTGAAATCATCCTCACGCTCCTGCTTTCACTGAGATTCATTAATTTGGTTTTCGACGAGGTGAATAGTCTTCCACTTTTTGTTCTTTCTAATATACATACATCTCCTGGCTAAGCTTTCACATCCCTTAACCACATTAATGTTTGTTTGTTGTTACATTAAAGGTCCGAAGTGTTGCACTTGGAATTGTATCTCGAAGAGTGGACTGGAAGCAACTTACTGTTCTGGAGACACTTGATAGTAAGAATCTTAAGTTTCTTCTATCTCTATTGAAACAAGAACTCATCTTACAAGTGACTTATTTTCGTAGTTTTCGCTTCTTTCATACGCCGGATCTTCAAGAATATATTCCGCCATGCCGAGCAAATATCGCAGGTGAAAATTAGGTTTCTGTTAGCTTTCTACATTGATTTTGTATGAAGCTCAAGTAGGACCTCTCTGTTTTATAGGAAGTGTGTAACTTTTGTTTATGTGCTGCAGGCTATGATTGTTAGAGGGTTCAGAGGAGAGAGCAGTAGCCACAAGATCTACTTTTTCTCAGGCTCATCTAACAAGTTTGCTGATTTTGCGTCAGTTTTGTGTTTGATCGGTGTAATCTCAACCGCAGTCTTGTCCGAATACTTCTTTGTATAAATATTATCACTGATTGTTTCAGTTAATACTTTTTTACAAAAAGAACATTAAAAGAACATCTATAATAAGACTTCCTTTATTCTTGAGATAACTCTAAAGTTACAGGTAAAGATGGAGACTCATGCATGCGGAGTAGGCAAAGAGGACATGAATTGCTCATCTTAAGCCATGTAAAAGGTTGGTGTTTCTTTTGCCTTGGAAGAGAAGAGACCTCTTGTTTCAAAACCTTAGGGTATGTTAGGTCTTTAGTTGTACATATAAAAAATATTGATTACTGATCAGCTTAATCAAGAACCTATATAGGTTCATCTTTCAATAGTCTCATCATGTTCGTTGGTGAGTGTGCGTTTATTCCTTCTTTCTATCCATGGTGTTTATGATAGTCTTATTTGTTTGTGGATACTTCGATCATTGTTTATTATGTTTTGTCTTAGCTTCCGAAGTATTTGTTAGTGGATACTTCGATCATTGATTTGTTTTCTACTGACTTTAGTCTCTAGGGGTTGAATAATGTAACTCACTAGCTTTGTTTCTACCATGTTGATCATCCTTGTTCTTGTTCAATGAAATATTTCAGAGGACAAAAAAATTAGAAACTTATATAAGTTCATCTTTTCATAGTTCAATTATGTTTTAAGATAATTCATTATGGGTGCAACTTGAATGGACTTTTTGGAATTAAAATCTTTAAGAATGTTTAATTATTTTGCATTTCTCTAAATGTTAACCAGTTAAACGAAACAAATGTAAAAAACATATCATCTCATATCATTCCAAAAGTAGGTTTAGAAAGGTTGATCTTCGTTATGGCCCCTTGCTTGCGAACTTCTTTAGTAAGGCATATAGCTTTAAAGATCCCGTTATAACATTCATTTTTTAATTATTCCACGTTAAAAAAAGTTTAGGAATAAGTGAAAATGGAATTATCATTCCACTCATTTTAATATGTTTCTTATGTAAAATTGTTATTACGAGTAGCTCCAGAAAAAGAAAAGAAAAATAACTTACTGTTATAGAAAATACTCTCCATGTTCTTAAAAATTAATGTTATAAATAAAAGTTTGTTTAAAAAAAGATGTATGTTTGAAATTTTTTATACAGTTTTATTAGTTAATATTATAAACTGTAATTTTTTCTTAAAAAAATATAACTTTTGAAATACTACTAGTATTGGTTTAGATTATGGGAAATTGGTACTCCCTCTGTTTTTTTATATTTGACGTTCTAGGATTATGAACATAGATTAAGAAACATTTAATTTTTTATCATTTTCTAAACAAAAACATCATTAATTGTTTACCTAACCACAATTCAACCAATAATAAAATAGAAAGTATAATATCATTGGTCATCTAACATTAATTACTAATAAATTTTACATAGAAAATTGAAAACGTCAAATAATTTAGAACAAAAAATTTTCCCCAAAACGTCAATTATTAAAAAACGGAGGGAGTATTACATAAAACAATACATTATCAAAATTTATTATATTTTTTAAATATGTGTAAAAAACATAAATATACATTTTTAGGAACATATTGAGTATCAATTTTGTTTTTTTTGCTTGCTTAACCTTTGATGATATGTTTATTTGTCACTTATAATTACATTCTCTCTCTGTTTCATTATAAATGTCACTTAGATATATTTCACGCATATTAAGAAAATGAAAAATATAATAATATATCTTTATTTAATGTATAATTATTTAACTAAAATGATTTTTTTTAAACATCTGTTAGCTAGTTAAAAGGATATAAAAGGAGATTATATGTGAAAAACTGTATTGAAAAAGTAAAGTGACACTTTTTTGAAACAATTTTTTTTTTTTTGTAAAATGACACTTATTAAAAAACAAAGAGAACAATTTTTTTATCAATTTTTTAATAAACAGTTTTACTTTTCATATTCGAACGTTTTCTAAAAGTCAATGTTTTAGTTGTTTTCTTACTTGATTTTTGTTTCCTTTTGAATAACGTTTTGCTTGGCAAAATCATTCAATAAATGTGAAAAGTAATTGGAAAATGTTTCGGTCGCAGGGTTGGTAATTTGTTTGATAAAGTCAACTAATATCTTGTTAAACTCAATATTTAATCACAAAATCTGATGATACGTATATATTAATTAATACACAGTTCCATGAAACTCATCTTGTTATATAAAATAATAATAATATTTTTGTCAGTTTTCTGTTTGACCTACTTGGGAGAATTTAATGGAGAAGGTTGATGAACTGGTGAGGTTTTGGTTTCTTGCTGCTCTTTTCTTGTAGCAGGTTTGCATTTGTTTGACATTTTTAGATGTGAGACGCTCAACAAAATTAAGTGAATTATCTATTCTCCACCAAATCAGTAGCAGTTAAGCTCATCTCTTCTCTTCATAAACACTTTACTCTCATCTCTGCATTGATTATATAGTATATAGTCTTACTGTTTAATGAAAGTTTGGGTCTTTTGTTAAGGCATTTCTAAAAAAAAGTTTGAAGAGATTACATGTTGCGTGTGTTTAGAAGGAAGCTTAGTTTCCTTTTCTCAAGACTTAGATGGGTCATCAAGAAACGGGTTAGGGCTAGAGTTATTGTCAGGAGGTTAAGGAAAGCAAAGTGGAGAGCTCGAAGAGCAGAGACCATTGAGACAGAAGTTCTTTCGAACCATCTGAGCTTAAACTCCACAAGACATATTCGTGTTGCAACGTTTAACGTGGCAATGTTCTCACTTGCACCCGTCGTGCAAAACATGGAGGAAACAACTTTGCTTGACAACAACATTATAAGCCCATCTCCAAAAGGGATTCTGAAGCAGTCTCCGTTACATTCTTCTTCAATCAAGAAACCAAAGGTTTGTATTAATCTCCCAGACAACGAGATATCTTTAGCGCTGAGCCACAGCTTATTGAGCATGGTGGAGGGGGAGAAAGATGATGAGGAGGAGAAGGAAAACAGAGGAAGTAACTCGATGAGATCTCCCGTGTGTCTACCCTCTTGTTGGTGGGATCAAGAAAGCTTTAACGGATACAACAGCAGAAGAAGCATAGCTGAGTTGCTAGGAGAGTTGAATGCAGACATATTGGCTTTGCAAGATGTAAAAGCAGTGGAAGAGAAACTTATGAAGCCCTTGTCAGATTTGGCTTCGGCTTTAGGTATGAAGTATGTGTTTGCAGAAAGCTGGGCGCCTGAGTATGGCAATGCCATACTTACAAAATGGCCTATAAAGAAGTGGAGAGTTCAAAGAATAGCAGATGCAGATGATTTCAGGTGATAGCAATTTTTGAACTATATATAAATATATTTTTTTTTGAATTTCCATGAGGTTCTGGGTCCGAAGATCTTGGGTGAGGCTCAAACCAATTATGTTTAAAAGCATTTCTAATGGGAGTTTCTAGTTTTGGAGTTATCAAAATACATATATATGTATGTATATATTTATATTAATATTTTATTGTATGGTTTTTAAATTTACGAAAAAACTTCCCGTAAAATTAAGAACTCCATAATAAATCAATAATATAAATATAGTCATGCACATATATGTATTTTGAAAACCTCTAAATTAGAGACCCCTATTAAAAGTGCTCTTAGACCATTACTAGGTAATCCAAGAGTTTTAACCCGTAGGTCAACCTCTCATTGGTAACTTTAAGTATATTTTAACCATGCTTAGAGCTTATGAGACTCCATGGTTATAGGAGACGTAGAAGATGCAAATGTTTTTGTTTTCTGTTCTGAAAAACATTGTTTTGCTTCTTGTGGTCAACAGTTTTGTGTGTGTGTGTGTGTGCAGGAATGTGTTGAAGGTGACTATAAAGGTCCCATGGGCTGGAGAAGTAAACGTGTATTGTACTCAACTAGACCATCTAGATGAGAACTGGAGGATGAAGCAAATCGATGCAATTACTCGAGGAGATGAATCTCCCCACATCTTGTTAGGAGGCTTGAATTCTCTTGATGGCTCTGATTATTCCACAGAAAGATGGAACCATATTGTGAAGGTAAGCATTGGTATGATATCTTAAAAATATGATCTTAGATAGATCATAACTTAGTTATTTTTATAAACAACCAAAACAGTATTATGAGGATACTGGAAAGCCAACACCTAGAGTTGAAGTGATGAGATATCTCAAGGGAAAAGGATATTCAGATTCAAAAGAATCAGCAGGAGAATGTGAGCCTGTAGTCATTATTGCCAAAGGCCAAAGTTAGTTCTTGTCCTGTTTCTTTTTGAACTTCTAAAGTTTTATTGTTCCATTTATTGTGCCTAAAACTCTTGGTCTGATGAAGATGTACAAGGAACGTGCAAGTATGGGACACGAGTCGACTACATTATGGCATCTCCACAGTCACCTTACGAGTTTGTTCCAGGCTCGTATTCAGTAGTTTCTTCCAAGGGTACTTCTGATCACCATATAGTCAAAGTCGATTTAGTTATAACCAAAGATCGGTATGGTGGTAGCTTCAAGCATTCTCGAAAGAAAGCAAAGCAGAAGATTATCTAGATAAAAGCTAATTTGATGTCCGAAGATACATGTACATAAGGAAATTTTATGTCTTCATAAAAGTTTGGCTGATAAACTTATATAGACGACATATATCAATTAAGGAACTCTTGTGTATATATAGTAACGTTTTATTCTAAGATGTCATAAAAATATTACGTGGTTAATTACAAAGAAATAAAATCCTTTGCTTGTATATTCTACAACAAATTTTGAGAAAGACCAAAACAATTTATGAAGACTGATCCTGGATCTGCAATTCTGCATAAGTCCAAAGACCCTTTTTGGTGACTATGCTGTACTTTCTTGATGCGTCAAGGCCTTTGCAAATGTGGGACAATAATCTCAAATGGCCCAAATGGTGAAAAAAAGATCTATTACAACCCAAAAAAATCTACATAGACCAAAAAGAAGAAAAAAACATTTTTACCCTTAATGAAGAGATAACCTGAACCATTAGATCATCATGTATATGTTTTAATTTTGACCACATGATTTCACTTATTTTATTCTCACATTCAACTTGGTACAACTAGTATAACTAGTACAATTAAACATGTTAAAAATTGTATAACTAGTATATAAATGTTATAATTACACATAAAATAAACAAATAAATAGTCTAGTTACTATATGATGACAAAATTTCATCTATATTTTGAGTTTCTCAATTTTTTATTAAATTGTTACATTACACTCTTAATTTTGCATTATATACTTTATATTTTTAAGGTTTATTAACTATATTAGCCATATTATTAAGATTAACAAACATTGAACATATTTTTACAAAACCATGATGTGAAAATATTGGTACAACCCTAAAACTAGACATATAAACAATTGTTATAGTTTTTATTATATATTGGATGAGTATTACTGATACAACTGGTATAACTTTAACATTTCAAAAATTAACAAAACCAATTTGGTATTTCATATGAAAAAAACAATCAAATATCTCAATTGGCATGTACTAAGAAAGTTTTTTTAATCTATTTGAAGTTTTGAAAATAAAATAAAATAAAAATTATAACAAAATCACATAATTTTGTATGATCTACCTTATACTTTTAATACCTTATACTTTTAAGGTTTGTTAACTTTTTTGTCCACATAATTTTTGGAAAATATACATCTAAGTGTATTTTAAGAAAATTGATGATTTCATTGTATTGGGGCAAAGACATGTACACATAAAGAAGTGGTACAACTGATTTAAGTTGAAATTTTATGTGGTAAAACTAGTTTTTTTATTTCACTACCAAAGTACAACTATGAACAAACCGGTACAAACTCAAAAACTAGTACAACTATGTACAGAACGGTACAACTCAAAAACTAGTACGACTATGTACAAACCGGTACAACCACTACAACTATGTAAGAACATGTACGACTCGAAAACTAGTACAACTACGTACAAACCGATACATCTCAAAAACTAGTGGACACCACTGTCGAGCTTCCTCTTCTTTGTCATTACTTCACTCTTCTTTGCAACATCTCTCTTCTTCTTTATTGCATCTTTTTCTTCTTCATTGCAGCATCTCTCTTCTTCACAGTAAAGTCTTTCTTTTTGTTCATCACCGGTGAGTCACTCTTACTCATAAGTTTTAATAGTTTCTAAAACTATAAAAAACAAGCTTAACATCAAAAAAAACATAAGTTTTAATACTAAAATGAACATCTAATCTATTAAAACTGAAGTACAAACGTGAAATAACCCTAATTTTTTTACCTAATATTTACAAAGAATGCCACTAATATTATCCATGCATCCAAACATCTAAACAATGATTTTTAACAAGAAAAAAAATATAAATTTGGTCTAAGCCCATTAACATTCTTTATCATTGGAATTGAATTTCATAAAAAAAATGTATATGTATTTTCCAATTTTTTATAATAAAAAAATTATACATATCTATAGCATTTATTTTTATTTATATTCGTATAAACTACCAACTACATTTGAACTATAAAAAAATAATGTTAATAATTTTGATTATAATTTAAATTTATTCATTTACAATAACAAAATTATGTAACTTTCCATAACAATTTAATGACTAAAATACATACTAATATTTATTATAAATGATTATATATACAAACAAATACAATGTATTATCATTTGTACGATATATATATCTAATAATAATAACTTATGTAATTTATAAATTTAAAAAATTTAATCACCATATAATACACAGTTAGGTCTAGGACGGATCGAATATCTTGGGTATTCTAGGATATACGGATTTGGATATGCATTCTTCGGATTCGTAAAATTGTTATCCGGATCCAGATATTTGGGGTTAGGATATTCTGACTAAAAAATCCGAATACACGCGGATATCCGGACATGTATTTTTTTAATTAAAAATAAATTTAAAACTAATTATTAACCATCTATTTAGTCTATTTAAAATTATTATTTAAAAAGGTTAAAAATCATTAAAGTTTAATAAAATTAAAATTTTAGTATTTATATAAAAGTATATGTAATATACATAGATAACTATAATTAAATTTTAAATATTTAACATCCGGATCCGGGTATTGAGACCTAAAATTTTACTATCTAAATTTCTACTTGGATCATTCAAATCCGTAACTATCATGATCTCTGAATATTCGTTTTTCCAAAGCGGATGGGATCCCAAATTGGATAACGGATATTGAATATTAAGTTCAAGTCATATATACAATTATATCAAACAAATTATTTAAAATATTAGACATCACAAAAATAATATCCGCGCGGGCGCGCGGGTCAAAGGCTAGTAAGTTTTATAACGAACATAAATTTTCAAAATTAACCCTAAAAGCTATCAATTTGACACGAAATAAGACCTTAGTTGTCACCGATGCTCCCTCCTTATTCTTCTCACCGATGACTTGTGCTTTTGGAGCCATGATTGAAGCTTTTTCTGGTTCTGCATCAACTTTTTGGCATCCCGGGCAAAAAAATGAAACTGTTTTTTTTAAAAAAATTAATTGTACAACTAGTATAACTAGTACAATTTATAAAGAAATCGTTATCAAAATCAAATATAATTAAAATATACAATTCATGTATTTGACACATGCATGAGAGGGAAGATTAGACCAACATATCTTATTGGTTCTACGTCATACTCTTTTCTATCATCTTTATATGCTTAAAAAAAATAAAGATCACTATATTAATTACAAAGTTATACTAGTTATATGTGTTTTACTTGTACCAGTTATATTGGTTATATCCAGTCTATTTGTACTAGTTTTATTCGTTTTAGTTATACTAGTTATACTAATTCGAGTTGTACTAGTTGTACTAGTAATACTCTGTGTTCTTCTTTATCTTGAATCTTGTACGTAAAAAATGAAATTTGATTGTGGGTAAGATATAATTGATTAAATATGATTATGTGTGGATCGATTTAGGATAAAAAAGAATAAATTGGTGGATGGTTGATTTTTTTTTTAAGGTGAAAAATTTTTTGATGAGGAAAAAGGAAGAAGAAGAAGAAGAAGAAATTAATGGCTATTTGGGTCGGGTTTCGGGTCTGGATCCGGGTCGGATTCTGGGTAGAATAGTAATGACATGATTGGTAAATATATTGAAATTCTTAGGTTTTTTAGTTATTTTATCAAAAAAAATATTTAAAGTTAAATGTAAAAAGAAAAAGAAAGAAGATGAGTCTATTTGGGATTACTTTTTCCCCATGTGGTCTATTATAGCATTTGATTCGCAAATGTGAAAATGGACATGATCAATTTTTCACACATTTTCTTTACATTTAAGAACCCAATTACAAAAGACTATAAATATTACTACAATAAAAAATGCAATATCTTCTCTATTAAAAAAGAAGTACAATTTTTTATCTACCATAAAAAGTCATGCTGGTCCATTTGAGCAATTGCATCTATTTGATTATTACCTTAATTTATTAAAAATAAAACATTTCAAATATTTTTAATAATTATTAAGATATTAATATAAACAGTTATAATATTTTTTGTAGAAAATCTAACAAGATCTTACTAAGATTTTTAAATCAACTCATTCATTAGTTTAGTAAATACTAATATAATATTATTATAAATAAAATTAAATAAGATTTAATTATAGAAGCAAATCCTATGTTATTTTTAGAGATGTTATAAGTATAATCTATATTATATTAAATTAGAATTAATATATGAATGAAATATGAAAAAATATTGAATTTGTACATTAACTTATTTTTTAAAAAAATTTACAATTAATAAAATGAAAAATTACCTGCACGGATGTGCGGGTCAAAATCTAGTGGTTCATTAAAACTAGAAGTTGGGCATGAGAGAAATACATTTAAGAAAAAACGTACTTATAAAAAATTAATTAAAAGCACAAATACATTTTCTTAGTATTACAATCCATTTCGAAACAAAGAAATAAAAACATCCATCTCACATTTCTTCAAACACATGCCAATCTCAACACCACTAGTCTCATCCCTCCTCTCGGACATAGTGAAGAAAATGTATCGAGTGAGAGTTACAATCTCAGTATTAACGGGTCTTCCCCACCCAAAATCTAACCCATATATGCCAAACCTGTTAGACCCAGCAACCACCACCTTCTCAACACTCGGATCAAACTGTTTTATTCCTTCCTCGTACAACTCCCATATTGTCTCAACCCCTCGCGACCTCACATCTCTCACGGAGTCGCTGAGAATGTGGACACCATTGACGAATCCATCTTCTCCCAAAAACGTCTTTGCTTTGTATCCTGAGATATTAATAGGCATCACGCAGTTACCTAAGTAGCTGGCAGGAACAGGCGGGTCTAACCTGTCTCTAAAATCAACTACGTACATGAACGGAACTGGTCGGTCCGTGTCGCCTCCACGTGCCTTCACCACACAGGCTAACACATAGGCATAACTGAGTATGAAAGTTGACAGGTGAAGATCAGAGCGAGTTGACTCTCTTTTTGCTTGATCTCTAAGTTTCTCCACGTTCTCTTGACTCAGCTCGAGCGTGATTCTGACAAGATCTTCCATCTCTTTGGTCGAAGGAAGCTTTAGGGACCTTACGTATGCTTTGTCCTGAGGGAGTTGGAAGATCTTGGATTCGAGTTCACCTGGAACGTTGATGACCGTACGATCTAAAACCATAGGTAAATGAAGATCTTGAGGCATGGCTCCGTGTTTGAAGATGTGACACCACGAGTTGAGAAACATAACCCCTGTTTTGCCGTCCACGACAGCATGGTTCGATGTGATCCCCATGCATATGCCCTGGTTCGGAAACAACGTGATTTGGAGAGAGAGAAGAGAGACCGAGTCAGAGGAAACTTGTAACTCGGGCACTAGGGCGCGTAACTCGGTCTGGTGACGGATCCCTTTGCCGGAGAGATGAGAGAAATCTGAGTCGATCTCGGCCACTGTGAGAGAGACAGTGTCTTGTGGCAAGATGATGATGTAAGGCTTTGGATCTTGTGGGTCCCGCTTGAGCTGTCCGGAGAGAGGGAGAAAGTGAGATAGGGCAAGGGAAAGGGTTTGCTCAAGTTTTGGGAGGATTATAGAGTAGAACGAGTCGGGAGATGACTCAGTGAGTTTGTAAAAGATAACTCGGTTGGTCGGATTGATTTTTAGCCATACTAAGTCGAAGAAAGTTAGTGGGAGGGTGAGTTGATCCGCAGAGGGGATCGCTGGACTAACTGGGGAGATCTTGACCACCTTTAACGCCATCATTTACGTAGCTCTCTATATCACTCTCACTATTTATATACATATCCCATGAGACAGGGCATGTCTAGGACCTAGCTAGGTTTCAATTTGTCAACGCATCAACACGTCTCTCTCACTCTCATTATTTATATATACATATCCCATGAGACTGGGCATGTCTAGGAGACTGGGACCTAGCTAGGTTTCAATTTGTCAACGGAAGCAACGCATCAACATGTCTAAGATGCTTTTGCTAGGTAAGAGGGCTTAAAAGAGGCGAATAAATGATGCATGTGTCGTGTAATGCAGTGCAAGTTTAACCATGTGCGGGCGAGACAGCCTGGGCCATGATTTAGGAACTAAGCTTTTATGTTTATTTGGGAAAACATTAAAAATACTAACATTAAGAAAAATGATTGATCACTGATAACATGATAATCTCTAAGCTATTTTGCAAGTGCAAGGTTAACTACAAGATTATTTCTAAGCGATAGTGCAATGTTAGCTATAAAATTATCTCTAAGCTACTTTGCAAGAGACTTGAGAGGGTTATTCCGCATTTGATCTCAGAGACACAATTTGACAATTTGTCTTTGTGGCAAAATGATTGATCACTGATACTATTTTGCTAGCACAAGAAAAATTTCACGCCTTACGGACAAACCAAAGATGTAGGGAAGATTTTATGACTATTAAAACATATATGAGAATATCTTACGATAGAGTGGACTAGAGTTTCATAGCAGCTTTGATGTTGAAGATGAATTTTGATGAGAGATTGGTTGACCTCATTATGTGTTGTGTCACGTCGGTCACATATCAAGTTTTAATCAATGGTGAACTAAGAGGGTGAATCTTACCAATGAGAGGTTTGAGACAAAGAGATCCTCTTTCTCCCTTTTTGTTCATTATGTGTATGGAGGCATTGATCTCGCTCTTAAATGAAGCGGAAGCAGAGAAGAAGATTGTAGGCCTCTATGTTGCTAGGGCGAGCCAAGGATATCACATTTTCTTTTTGCAGATGACAATGTTTTCTTCTGTAAGGCATAATTAAGACAATACAAGGAGATCATGGACATTTTAGACATATATGGGAGAATATAAAGACAAAGGCTAAATGCAGTAAAATCTTCGATGGTTTTGGAAACCGAGTGGATGTTTCTATAGAACAAGATATAAAAGATGTCCTGGGTTTTTCTTCTGAAGGAGACATGGGGAAGTACCTAGGATTACCTAAGCAAACATGTGGCTCGAAGATGAAATTTTTCTCCTTTGTACAGGATCGACTCAATGGGCGAGCTAACACATGATCATCAAGACTCTTATCCAAAGGAGGAAAAGAAGTTCAAGTTAAATTTGGGGCTCAAGCAGTACCGACATTTGTGATGTCGTATTTTTTTCTTCCACAAGGCATTACTGACAAACTAAGAAGCACAATTTCTAACTTTTGGTGGAGTTCGAAACTAAACAGAGGTTTACATTGGATAGCATGAGATGAGATTTGTACCCCTAAGGATATGGGGGGACTAGGTTTTCGAGATCTCCATGACTTCAATGTAGTGCTTCTTGCAAAACAGTTGTGGAGACTAATTCATCACCCACACTCTTTATTGGTACGTGTTATGAAAGGAAGGTACTACAATCATAGCTCTCCTTTGTAATATCGACGAATATACTCATCATCATATGGATGGCGTAGTATTATGGCAGTAAAACCTCTACTCATATCGCGTTTACGAAAAACAATTGGTACGGGTTGAGATACGAGGATTTGGAGTGAGCCTTGATTCAAGATTCAGTTGCTCGACCACCTAGATCTGCTGACCACATTGTTTACAGATTACCTCAACTTCTTGTTCAGTCCTTTATTAGGAGTTATACCAAGGAGTGAGATCTCCAGATTTTACGAGATTTTTTTCACCAGATGATATCCCTTCGATACTTGGATTAAAACCTTATCACTTTCTAGCTTTGGATGTATGTTTGGAACCACACAAAATCAGGAGTGTATTTAGTTAAATCTGGTTATGACCTACTCCGATAGACCAAACTGAGTCTTACACAAGAACTGGTTCTTGAACCAAGTATCACGAGCCTTTAAAGTTGAAGCATTTCTTGTGGCAGAAAATCTCAAGTTGTGTTGCGACGGCAGACAAACTCACTTATAGACACATGGGCACCGATAGGAGTTGTCCTAGATGTGCTGGTCCAGTGGAGTCAATTAACCATCTTCTTTTTGAATGCCCTCAGCCTTGCATGTTTGGGTCTTATCGGAATATTCGTCCCTTCTGGGTTACTTCCCGAGTACATCTGTTTACTAGAACATGAAATTTCTGTTTTGGAAGAGAAAATAGGTGGCTCCATTGAGACCACAATTCGATACCTTCCCATGGAGTTGTTGGTACATTTGAAAGGTGAGGAATGACAAACTCTTTAATGGAAAAGTCGTGTCCCTGATTGACACTCTTCAACTTGCGTCCCTTGAGGCGGAATGTTGGAGAAATGCTAATGAAAAGGAGAAAGCTATCGAGGACCATGAGGACCCTTCTACTACAAAAGTTGTGACAATGCCCCCTTGGAACATCGAATTCCTACCTGCCAAATTGATGCTTCATGGATTGATAATGACAGTGCCAGTGGCCTAGGGTGGAGTCTTAAGGACAAAATGGGTTATGAATCTTTCGTATTATGGGTGTGCGAGAGAAGTCTCTCAGCCTTACATGCTAAGATGGAAGGTTTACTTTGGGCAGCTTAATGCATGAAAGACATGAGGATAACCTCGATCCAGATTGAGACGGACTCCTCAGATCTATTGGACATGACTACGAACCCGATGGATTGGCCAGCATTCGCGTCAAAAATTGAGTTGTTCCAGAGACTACATGAGGACTTCGAGGACGTGAACTTGATTCATATTCCCTGGAGTATGAATGGTCAGACCGACTCACTAGCGAGAGAACGAAGAACTAGAGTTTATGTTTTCTCCCATATAGATCAAACACGAACAAACGAAGGTGCTCCTTGGAGAATCGATTCGTTTGACCAACATTTGATCTAATTTTATATGGGTGGCTGACAAAAAGGTATATACATATATTCTAACCAAACTTTTTATATAAATATTTACTAACTAGTTTTCTAAAAATATATATGGCTAAAATATTTTCAAAAACAAAAACAATATATAGTTTGACGGAAAGCTCAAGGTACATTAAATTTATCACATTCTTTATTTTGTTTGTATCTCTTTTGTCCCTAGTGTGGTTTTGTAATTCAAAATGTTTTGACAACAGTGGCGACCAATAGTACTCAGAGCCATCCCTTAACGGAAGAGACACATGCTTTCGGCCGTGAGATATTAAGTAAAAATCCAGCCACATTTTTGATAAAACTTTCTTCAGCCAACTTAGTAATTGTACTATAGTTGGCTTGATAAGGTCATGAGTTCAATACATTGTCTCTTCCATTTTGCAGTTTTTTTTATTTTTACTATTTAACAAAAAATAATTGGATTCTAGCCCAAATATTTTTAAGACCGGCTCTGATGGTACTACATGATCGGTATATCGAACATGGATCACCACTCGACCAACTGGCTGAATATGGACTCACGACTTCTCACATTGCAGCCACCACACTTAACTTAATTGGGAAATCCAAAGAGACCTTATTTGGGAAGTAATAGGGTATCCAACATAAGGAAAAAGTTTCAGGCCAATTATCTAGCATATTGCATAAAGTTCTTGTTTTTGAAAATTTCTCAATAGGTTTTTCAATTTGTTGTTTCTCGATCTTCATTTTTTTTCTTACTCAATGCCGAGCAACAGTAGTAGTAGTAGTTACGGGTTGGACAAATCGTAATATGTTGGGGCATTCGTAACTGAATCCGCGGTATGAACTGAATCTGGACAAAAAAAAACAATCCATGCGGATACAAACTATAATATACTCGAATAGATCATGTAGTGTGGTATTTCGAGTATTATTCGAGTCCAATGCAAATCGAACGGTATTCCAAACCACTCCCTCCCTCGCCAAAAAGAAAAAAAACATGATTCTGATTACTATTTGAAATGTGAAAGTACTTCACATACTCAATTTCATGTGTTTTTTGGTCTGACAGTAATAATATATGAATTCGAAGTATTATTAATCAAACCTGAAATAAGTATAGATCAAAATGAGACTTAAGAAGAATTGTAAAACTTACCTGGAGTATTACCAAACCGCTAGAAACATATATAAAACTTTAATGGTTTCGAAAACTTGATAATTCA
>CAJHQQ010004529.1:0-26916 GCA_905132885.1 Moricandia moricandioides | reverse complement strand
ACCGAACCATCTAAACCGAACCGTGTTTTTTTTTTAAATTATATCCAACAAGGCCCAATGGAAAGCACGAACAACTGTAATGGGCCCAATTGCAAACACATGGTTATGAATCAAAAATTAAGAAATTTCTGCGCAGATCTTTGCTTGAGGGAATCTTCGTGGCTGCGTTTGAAGACGTTGCCACGAAGAAGAAGAAGATGGATTACAAGAACAAGCTTGTTCTTGCTCCCATGGTTCGAGTGGTAAGTCTAAAAGCTCCCCAAAACCTTTGCTCTTGAGGTTTACTATCAGTCATGGAGGTATTGTTGTTGTTGTTAGGGAACGCTCTCTTTCCGAATGTTGGCGGCGGAGTACGGCGCCGATATTACATACGGAGAAGAGATTATCGATCATAAGGTTGTTAAATGCCAACGCCGAATCAACGGTAAGTATCCGTATCTTCCTCGTGAGTGTTGTTAATTGTGAATTTGAATTTTGATTCCGAGATTGTACTTCAATCAGTCTTAGTCTTAATATTGTGAGTTGTGTATTTCACTTTCTCGAGAAACATATGAGAGATAGGGAGATTCAGCTACTGTGTTTATTCTTATAGAACAAAACAAAGACGATGTTGAATCTGTATAACTTTTGATAGGCTTTCTTATTTAGGATTTGTTTGCTTATCTTCATGAATCATATAGGCTGTTATTGTGGTTCTACCTGATTCTCGGATTCTTGTTGTGTCTCTACAGTTGCTTGTGGGACAACTGAGTTTGTCGAGAAAGGGACAGAGAATGTCGTCTTTAGCACATGTGATGAAGAAAGGGAAAGGGTTGTTTTTCAAATGGGGACTTCTGATGCTGTTAGGGCTCTCAAAGCTGCTGAGATTGTGTATGTTCCAGATTTATATTCTCTACCAAAAGCTCATATCTTTATGCCAAAAGACTGACTTTTTGTTGTTTTATAGGTGCAATGATGTTGCAGCTGTTGATATTAACATGGGTTGCCCCAAGGCTTTCTCTATTCAAGGAGGAATGGGTGCTGCTCTCTTAAGTAAACCCGAGCTCATTCATGATGTATGCCTTTGTCGATTCTCTTTTTCATGTATATGTCTTTGTATCTGACTCATCAGTTTTTCAATTCTTCTCCATCCCACAGATTCTGGCAACACTTAAGAGGAACTTAGACGTACCTGTTACTTGCAAGATTCGTCTATTGAAATCACCAGCAGATACTGTTGAATTGGCTAGGAGAATTGAGAAACTTGGTGTACCAGCTCTTGCTGTACATGGGAGGTAAATAATACACACACCATTGTGAGATGGTTCTCATTCCTTTTATCTGCTTCTTTATATACAAAAAGTTGGTAACTGGTTTCTCCTTACATATATAGGAAAATTGCAGACAGGCCAAGAGATCCTGCTAAATGGGACGAGATAGCAGATGTAGTTGCGGCATTATCCATTCCCGTTATTGCAAATGGAGATGTTTTAGAATATGATGATTTTTCTCGCATTAAAACTGCAACAGGTACACTTGATAGGCTTATTTAATCTAATGGTCTTACTCGATTCACCTCTGAGTTATATAACCTTGTTTTTCTTTTCTGTTCCTTGCAAAGGCGCTGCATCGGTGATGGTTGCAAGAGGAGCTATGTGGAATGCTTCAATTTTTTCTCCAAAAGGAAAGTCACATTGGGAAGATGTGAAAACGAAATACATTAGGAAGGTTAGCAAATGACCCTTAAAGAGTATAACATAAAATCCTGGACAGTTTTGATTTGCAGATTTGGGGGTGTTTTTTTTGTTGCAGAGCATATTGTGGAATAACGATGTTAAGAGCACAAAATACACTATAAAGGAGATGA
Source organism: Moricandia moricandioides (assembly GCA_905132885.1). NCBI lineage: Eukaryota > Viridiplantae > Streptophyta > Magnoliopsida > Brassicales > Brassicaceae > Moricandia > Moricandia moricandioides. Next base: position 25,070 of record CAJHQQ010004529.1, on the reverse strand, counting down.
TAGCGCATCATTCTTGTCTTGAATTACCCGAGGGCAAGTCTCTCAACAAAGCAGACACTTTGGAAGATATATCGTAAGTTAACCTCTTACTTCTATATTGGTTTTTACTACAAAACGAGTTACCCAAAGGATCCGAAACTCTGGTCCACCGTTAAGGAGACTATAGTAGTGGCTCGAGTCTTAGACCAATGTGGTTGAGTTCAAAATGTAATGTTTGTTTGTTGGGTGTGTTAATGTTTCAGGAAGCTTTACGAGTTGGAAGATTACTATTGGACAGTGAAGAACATTCGTCCCCTGACACATGACTTGGATTATGTTTTATGATACTGAAACAAAATGGAACTCTTTACATTTTCTTTCCAGTCTTTGTGTATGTAATCTCACTTTTAAATTTTATATATAGAGAGATCCCATTGTTTTCACTTAAAAGAAATTCGAGTCTTTTGTACTGGAAGCAACTACACTATTGCAAACACATAATTTTGCATTATCCTAATCTTCCCTTTTGTTCTATTACATGGATAATTTGTAACCAAACTTTCCCTAATTTACACCCTAAATGAGTCTAGTCTTAAACCGTGCTAAATTTGCAATGCAAAGCAAATTTGGTACACTAGTATCTTACTCCATTAGTATTTAGAGATGTCAATTGATTTTCCATGTCTAAAAAAGTTTATCCAAAAAGTTGGATAATTTTTTTCTGTGAATGTATTGAAAAATATAATTTTGCAGTTTTAATTTAAAAGAAATGATTTTTTGGTTTGAGGAGAAACCATAATTTTAATAGATTTTATAGTTTTGATAAGAAATGATTTTGTGGTTTGGGAAGAAAATTGATTTTACAAATTTGGTGAAATAACACAATTCTGCGGTTTTATTGAAAAAAGCATTTTTGCGGTTTGCAAAGAAAAGTGTTTTTACAAATGATTTTGTGATTTGCAGTTTTTTATCGAGAAAATATGATTTTGCAGTTTTCTCAGAAAATGTATTTTTTGGTCTTGACAAGAAAAATGATTTTACAGTTTTGATAGGAAAAATGATTTTTGAATTTTTGACAGAAAACAAGTAAATCATTTTTATAATATCTAAAATAATTTTTGATATATATTATCGATGAAATCCATATTTCAAATAAGGAACATTTTGATAGGATTTCTAAGAATGCTATATCCAATAGTTTTAAATTTGTAAGAGTTCTTACAAATACCAAAAAAAAGTTTTGGAAAAAGTATTCTATGAAATCTTAGTACAATAAACCCTCTAGTAGTATTTTAAGAGTACTCGGGTCGGTTCAGATAAAAACCAATTGATCAATAACATAAAATAGTTAACTAGTCAATAAAATAAATATGTCGATAAAATAATGTATTAACATAAATAAATAACACGGCGAATTTTGAATTTGACCAAACATTAAAGGCATTTTTGTAAAAGTAACTCAAAACTTGGAGTCAAACAGAAAACTAACCTTTTCTGTTTGACTCATTTTTTTTTGAGATTTTCACCCCACACCTGCATTTTATCTACGAAAATGCCATTAACTTTTTTTTTTTGGTTTTTCGAAAATGGTTTCTTTACTGTCTCAACCTCATCATCTTCAAGTATCTACAATATTGCCACTACCATGAATAGTTCAACAACCTTGTACTACCTGTTTGGAGCTTTTAATGTCCTTTAATGAATAGTTCAACAACGTTGTACGACCTGTTATGAACTAAAAACAACATTTCTTTCACTTTCTCTCCATATTCATCCAAAAAACTCAAGCTTTTGATTCAAAATATTTTACAGTTGACAGAGCCATATTTCTTTCGTTTTGACTTACGGTTGCTTTCGTTTGAGGTTCTAGGTGGTTGGAGAAGACCATGTGTGCAAACGAAGTCATCTCACCTAGTTTAAGGTACAAATTTGATTTTTTTTCAAGATCTGTTCGCGTAGAAGACTTACTCTTAAGTCATCTGTATGTAGAAGACTTACTGATAAGTCTTCTGGGCAAAACGAAGGACTTAATCTAAGTCGTCCGGCTTTGTTTGTTAAAAAAAAAAACTCTAGACGACTTATATATAAGTTGTCTACGAAAAAGGGCTAGTTTTGCATTTGACCGAATCGTGTCAGATCTTTGACTATTGCTGGACGACTTATAATTCAGTCGTCTCTGAGAAAGTTAAAATTTCAATATTTTATTCAAACTAGACGACTTAAACGTAAGTCGTCCTAGGTTAGTTTTGTAATTGAAAAATAAAACTTGAAATTTAACTTTCTCCAGACGACTTAATTGAAAGTCGTCCAGACAGACGACTTAATTTCAAGTCGTCCAGGAAAGCAAAGTCGTCCAGAAATTTTCCCAAGTTTTCTGGTCAAACCTTGCTTCACCCGGACGACTTTAAATTAAGTCGTCTGGCTGGACGACTTTCAATTAAGTCGTCTGGAGAAAGTTAAATTTCAAGTTTTATTTTTCAATTACAAAACTAACCTAGGACGACTTACGTTTAAGTCGTCTAGTTTGAATAAAATATTGAAATTTTAACTTTCTCAGAGACGACTGAATTATAAGTCGTCCAGCAATAGTCAAAGATCTGACACGATTCGGTCAAATGCAAAACTAGCCCTTTTTCGTAGACAACTTATATATAAGTTGTCTGGAGTTTTTTTTTTAACAAACAAAGCCGGACGACTTAGAATTCAGTCGTCCCATTTAATTTTCAATTGCAAAAGTGACCTCTTTAGACGACTTACCTTTAAGTCTTCTGGACGACTTACTTCTATGTCGTCTGCGGCAATGTTTAGTGAACTTCTTCATTTTCTCTATGTTTACTAATGTGTTTTATTTTGAATATTTGCAGATGATTCATCAGTTACATGCAGTGTATGGAGAATGGTTGTTGAAAGATTGCCGTTGGGATTTTGTGGTTGATGATCTCAAAGGATCAAGATTGTTTTTATTGAATGAAGATTCAACACATGCTGAACTTGTTGCAATGGCTCAAGAAGATTATAACCTGGACATGAGAACAGTGACTGTGGAGATTAGCTACTCATTACCAGCAGAAATGATGATGGCTCCAGGCAGTCCTCCCATTCATGTTACAAGTGATAGACAAGTTCGAAACTTGCTCGAGATACTCAAAACGCATAGAGTATGTCTTTGTGTATCAAGCCGCAGCAAGGTGGAAACGGTTTCAGAGAAAAGGGAAGAAGCTGGTGAATGGTTTGAAGATGTTGGTGATAATGATGAAGCTGGTGAATGGTTTGAAGATGTTGGTGATAATGATGAAGCTGGTGAATGGGAAGAAGATGTTGGTGATAATGATGAAGCTGATGAATGTTTTGAAGATGTTGGTGATAATGAGTTTGTTGAAGATGAAAATCAAGATGGGGAGGAGGAAAATGGGGAGGAGGATGCTGATAACTCTATTGTTGGTGAAACGGATCAGAATGGTGGGGATTACAGTCTTTATGGAAAGGTTCAAGATGAGGACGAGGAAGATGATGATAATATTTGTTTTGAAGAAATCGAAAAGACATATGGTAAGACAAATGCTATTGAAGGAGGAAAATCGGATGGTACCAGTATCTATGTCAACCAGAGTTTTGTTAGCAAGGATGCACTGCTTTCAGAGCTGCGGTTGGCAGCAGTGAGGGGTAGGTTTTCTTTCAGAATATACAAATCAACGAAAACTCTCCTTGTGGCAACATGTCGGGTTAGCGGTTGTGGATGGAAGATCAGAGCGAGTGTGAAACATGGGACAAACACGTTTTGGGTAACAAAGTATGTGGAAAAACATTTATGCTCAGTGGGAGACCGAATCGCTCAGCGGAGACACTGTACTCCGAAGTATGTTGGTAGTCTTTTCATTGATCGTGTTGGAATCATTGATGGGATAACTCCGCAGCATATCACTGATGCAATGAGGAACATGTTTGGCATGGCGCTTGATTACACCACTTCATACAGAGCACTGTTATATGCACAAACATTGGTGAGAGGATCAGCAGAAGAAGGGTATTCGCGTCTGCCATCATATCTCGAGCAAATCTCCATTGCAAATCCTGATTCTATCACGGCTATAGAACTTGATTCTATGAAAAGATTTAAGTATCTATTTCTCTCTTTTGGAGCTTCTATCAAAGGTTTTAAGTATCAGAGAAGAGTCATTGTGGTGGATGGAACTCACCTAAGTGGAAAGTATGGAGGTGTTATGTTAGTTGCAGCCGCACAAGATGGGAATTTTCAGATATTCCCATTGGCTTTTGGGATCGTGGATGCTGAAGATGATCCTTCTTGGGAATGGTTTTTCACAAAATTGGCTAGTTGTATATCTCATGACAAGCCTCTGGTGATAGTCTCCGACCGGCACGCGGCCATTAAAAGTGCGTGTGATAAGGTGTTTCCTTGGGCAACCCGAGGAATATGTTATTATCACCTTCAAGATAACATTGTCAAAAAGTTTAAAGGGAAACATCTCTTGTACTTGGTGAAAGGGGCTGCTTATGCTCACACGGTTTACGATTTTGACCGGTACATGGCTGAGATACGGAGTGCAAACCCGGAACTTGCAACGTATTTGGAGAATGCCGACGCCAGCCTATGGTCAAGGGTTTATTGTAAGGGGAACAGATACAACATAAAAACAAGCAACATCGCTGAATCTATTAATTCCGCACTGAAGCGAGCAAGAGGATTTCCGATTCCGTTCCTGCTGGAGTTCATAAGGGAGAAGTTAGGAAAATGGTATTGGAAAAGGAGACAAGATGCTTTGAGTCTCCCAACTCAACATAGCCGGGGTGTTGAATACTTGCTTGCTGTTCGAACAGAGATAGCGGATACGATGACGGTCCAACCAATTGATGGATGGCGATTCTTTGTGAAAGGTGGCAAAATGGACTGTGTGGTTGATTTGGAACATGCAAAGTGTGATTGTGGTGTCTATGCAGTGGAGAAAATACCTTGCTCTCATGCTATAGCTGCTGGAACACATGTTGGTTTGCATATCTCCACACTTGTATGTCCAGTGTACTCAAAGAATTATTTGTATGCAGGATACTCAGAGAATATATATCCTATCGTGTCACAACATATTGAGGAACGAGAATGCTTTCCTCCAGACGTAAAGCGTGGTCCGGGGAGACAGAAGAAATCAAGATGGCAATCTTGGTTGGAGCTATCTAGGATGAGAGGACACAAACCCAGGAAGAAACACAGGGCTTATAGATGCTCAAACTGCAAGGAAACTGGCCATACGAAACAAAAATGTACACAACCAGTTGACTAGTCGTCCAGACGACCTTCTACTAAGTCGTCCAGTGTATTTTATTTTTAGAAGACCTTCTACTAAGTCGTCCAGTGTATTTTATTTTTAGACGACCTTCTACTAAGTCGTCCAGTGTATTTTATTTTTAGACGACCTTCTACTAAGTCGTCCAGTGTATGACATTTTTAGACTACCTTCTACTAAGTCGTCCAGTGTATTTTATAAAATTTAGACGACCTTCTACTGAAAGTCGTCCATCTAAAAGACCTTCCAGACGACTTAACTGTAAGTCGTCTAGCTGGAAAACCTTCCAGACGACTTAATATAAGTCGTCCAGCTGGAAAACCTTCCAGACGACTTAACTGTAAGTCGTCCAGCTGGAAAACCTTCCAGACGACTTAACTGTAAGTCGTCCAGCTGGAAAACCTTCCAGACGACTTAACTGTAAGTCGTCCAGCTAAAAAACTTATGTGATTTTTGTTTGTCTTTTGTTGTATTTCTTTTGAGCCTAGAATAAATACAAATCGTTACAAAATCAAGTTCAAATACAAAGTGAGTCAATTGACTTGATTGTTATTAACAGAGAATGAGTTACATATATAGTTAGATTCTCCTAGATTACAGGGGATTTACAAAGACAAGTTCAAATGCCCACGAACTTTACAAGGGATTTACAAAGACAAGTTCTAATCATACATGCCCACGAACTTATCACCATCCTGGTTTTCTTTCAAATGCAGATCACCAAGCTCCGTAAATAAATCCACCGCCATCTTATCCCTCATAGACTTCGCGTTGGACCTAGCAAAGTCTCTTTCGTTAAAGGGGACCCCAAGAGCATGACATTCAATGTACTTTACAGTGTACACGCCACAATCACCATTGTTGGCCGTGGGTACATTTCCCTGTCTCTCATATGTGTATGGCTCCAACCCGTATGTGACCCGTAGTTCGTCGGTGGCAGCGCACTCAACAAGCAGATAAGGGACCATCTCGAGAAAAGGCTGCATTATCTCATCCCATGCTTCTGCTGCCGTAGCTGAAGGTATGCTGTCCCAGACGACTATGTGCCTCTTAGGGATCGATATCCAAATAGCAACCCAATGAGTGTTGTCCAAGTTCACTGGCGCATAGATATCATCAATGTCCTCCCCCCACACCTTGTTTGATTGGCAAAATGATGGTATTGATCCGTCATAATAATTCCACGCCCCACCAGGTAGCATTCTTCCTAAACCTCTGCGATCGGGTTCCGATAATTTGAATCTCGGATAGTGGTCTCTCCAAGTTTGGGAAAAGTTGTGATCCAGGAAGCACATTCGCTCGCTCCTGAAACCTTGTGGGTTCTCCTGATACCTTTGCCTCAGCAAATTAATCCAAGCATCTATATGCTGCATATAAAATAATACAAGTTAGAAGATACCAGACGACTTATATTTACCAGACGACTTAAATATAAGTCGTCTGGAAAGTCGTCCACGTAGACGACTTATCTTTAAGTCGTCTGGTAAATATAAGTCGTCTGGAAAGTCGTCTACTTGGACGACTTTGTAGACGACTTTCCAGACGACTTATATTTACCAGACGACTTAAATATAAGTCGTCTACTTGGACGACTTTGTAGACGACCTATATTTAAGTCCAGACGAAAAAGATACAAGATAAGCAGAAGACTTACGCAGTCTTCCAGCCATGCTTTGGCTGTCCGGAGGGTGTGATACCACCAAGTTGGTGATGTACGCGGTTTGTCTTCCTTCTTAGTGAAATAATGACTGCAAACAAAAAAGCAATCAGTTTTGGTAGACTAAATCAAGCTATTATGGGTAAAGCAATCACTTACGGATCAGTTTTCAACCAATCAGCGAGTTCCTTCAACTTAGGTCTGTCTAGTGGGGGAAATGGATTATAGGCTGCCACTTTATCTTTCTTTTTCTCTGCCGTATAAGGAGATTTCTGCGCGGGAGCAGGTTTCTTCGCTCGTTCACTCCTTGCACGCACAGAAGCATCCAACTTGTCTCTGTATCTAGCAGCCGTTACCTTAAAGTCCGAAGCAGTGGGAGTTGTTTTGTCCAATACAACCAGGCTCTGTTCTGAAACTGGAACGCTTGATTGTGGAACTGGAACGCTTGGTTGTTGATCGGTGGGAGCGACGCTCGGTTGGTCTTTGGAGGAGACACCATCTGCTTTATCCTCCGACAAGCTTTTCTTTCCCGAATTCGCCTCATCGCGAATTTCTCTCTGCAATATAAATAGCACACTAGTTAACCCTGGACGACTTAAATATAAGTTGTCTGGACAACTAGTTGACCATGGACGACTTAATTCTTGTTGGGAGAGGATTTGTTACTAACCTCGGATTCTTTGGCTTCAGGGGTAGTCTGTTTGGCTTTGGTGACACCAACCATCTTCTCCACAGCTTCCACCCTATCGGACAACTTCCTAATCTCCTTGAGGCACTTCGTAAACCCATGTTTCATACATTCAACTACTTCCTTGAACATATTTGCCATCTCCTCTCTGGTCATCCCACTAGCCTCTTCACTAGGCTCTTTAGCCCGCCTCTTTAGGAGCCTCTTCACTAGCCCCTTTACGAGCTTTCTTCAGAGGTCTTGGATTGTCTTCCTCCTCCTCCACCACAACCATCTCTGTGGCTTTCTTCGATGGAGTCACAACCTTAGGTTTGGTATAGACCTTAGTACCAGTGACTTCCCAGCAATCCATGGTCCACTTCCACGGTCTCCGATCATACATGACTTTAATGATGTTCTCCGCGGGCAGGTCCTCAACCTCAGAGTCCCATTTTGGCCACATTTCACTAATGTCCTTCTCAACAAAGTTGATCACGCGGGTCTGCAGTAAATAGAAGAATCGAGTTAGATATTTGAAAAAAAAATACTAAATAGACGACTTAAATATAAGTCGTCTATTTAGTCGTCCAGCTAGATGACTTACCGGACGACTTAATTATAAGTCGTCTACTAAGTCGTCCAGCTGGAAGACTTTCCAGACGACTTAATTAAGTCGTCCGGTAAGTCGTCCAGCTGGACGACCTTCCAGACGACTTATAATAAGTCGTCCGGTAAGTCGTCCAGCTGAACGACCTTCCAGACGACTTCCAGACGACTAAGTAAATACCTGTTTCAAGATAGCAACTTTCATTGATCTGCGACCTCTGCTGCCCTCGTAAGCCAGTATCGGTGGAGACGGACTGTTTGCTCTGGGAACACCAATACTAGCACCCAATTCCGGCATAGCTGTGTACACCCAGACCTGAAGAACTTGTATAAAGCCATCCACCGTGTAACAACCACTAATATCTTTGTTCCACAAAGAGTCCATCAACACCTTAAACGCGACTCTCCCCCATGGATAATTCTCAAACCGTTCTAAATCCATCACTAGCCTTGCAAGACTAGATCGTGTAGCGGTTGAAAACTTTCTCCCTTCAATGAATCCAGCGAAGATGGAAAGGTACGCGAGCCGCTTGCGATCTTCCCTAGACCAACCCTCGCATCTCTTCAGTGCTGCTATTATCTGATCAGTAGTTGGCCCAGCTTCCAGATGAACTCCCAGCATCCCCCAGAAAGAAACCATCTCTTTGGTAACTTCACATTTTGGGGTCTCAAGGTCCTCGATGTAATCGCAGTTTAGACCAGTGAGGTTTTCAAACTCTAACAGTGAAAACCTCAAAGGTTCTGGACCAACGAGAGACCACATCTCATACTTCTTCTTAATGTCCAGCTTGAAACTGAGCATGTAGTGAACCAGCCTTGAAGCCCAACCAAATCCCTGCTCCTTGAACTTGATGAAAACTCCCAAACTCGACTCCTTGAGCTCTTCAAATTCGTCATCAGTAAGAGCTTCCCTAAGAGCAGTATGCAACTTGCTATTATCCGTATGATACGAAATGCTATTGTGGGCTTCTGGCTCTTCCTCTAATGTGTATAACCTACGGGGAGTTCTGGAATATCCATCCTTTTTGTCTGCAAAATAATCAAAGACAACAATAGAGATAAGCTAAACAAGCTAAATCTAACAAGACGACTTTCCAGACGACTTAAATTACAAGTCTTCCAGTAGAAAAATTTAAAGCGGACCTGATTAGTCGCAGAAGGAGTACTCGTCATTGCGGTTATAGATCTGCAAAAATAAACGTGAAACAGAATGAGTAAATTGATAGAGACAATGTTTTATGTTAAACGGCGCTAGTGTTTAGAGGAAGTGACGGTTTGTTCGAAAATAGTTGAAGCGGCGGCGCTAGGGTTTAGAGGAAGCGGCGGCGCTAGGGTTTAGAAGAAGCGGCGGCGCTAGTGTTTAGAGGAAGCGGCGGTGAGAACGGTGAGAATGAAGTGAGATAGATAGCCGACGTTGAGAACGATGGTTTGTTCAGAAATAGTGGGAATTCAAATCGCCTTTGATATCGCCTTTGAGAGAGAACTGTTAGGGTTTTCGCGAAAAATTAACAAAAAAAAAATCACCTTATATATTGGGTAAATAATCCGGTTAGCTTTAAAAGTACAGTGGTAAAATTTAAGGTTTGGTCCGGTTTAGACGACTTACAAATAAGTCGTCTGGCGGATAATGGACATCAGACGACTTAATATTTAGTCTTCCGTTTACAGACGACTAAATATTAAGTCGTCTGACAAATCTTCCGGCTGGATGACTTTGCAGACGACTTAATTATTAGTCGTCTACTAAGACCATCCACAATGGTGTTACCATGGTTTGTACATAGAGGAAAAAGGAGTTGTAGTTATAAAAGTTGATCATCCATTACAACTAATAGGTTTAAAAACATTTTGAAACAAGGGGAGAACAACATAGAAGTCATCCATTACAAGTCCGCTAGAAGCAGATTACAATAAGACAATAGCAAGACAAACATCCATCATTTAGGAAGAGACGAGGAAGTTGAGGCACCATCCGCAGCATCATCCCCTTGAGGAGGTGTATACTGAATCTCAATACCACTACGACCGAAAGAAGTCACATGAAATACCATGTCTCCTTCCTTTTTGAACACGAGAATGTCACCGATGCAAAGGGAGTGTGTTTGGGCGAAGGCTTCCCAACCATCGGTGAGTCTTCTTCCTTCTTGTATAACTTCCCAAGTTTGGTGTGAAGCGTCCGATCGTAGTGTCCATTTTCCTTCGTTCGGCTTGCCTTGTACGTGTTTTGAGTAGAAGGCAAGTGGTATTGTCTACAAGTCAACAAAGGAGAAGATAAGCAAAGGAAATAAACAGAGGAGAAATAGAGAGCGTGTGTATACCACGCCACAGTCGAAACAAGGAAGCAGAGGCTTCAAGAAGTGAGGTTCATGCTGATTCGCCATCTGCAAACAAAAAACGAATTGAAAACATTTTAATTCTAAGTCGTCTGGGTCGTCCACCTGAAAGACTTAGATTAAGTCGTCTGGGTCGTCCACCTGGAAGACTTTCCAGACGACTTAATTATAAGTCTACCAAGACTTCTAGTAGAACATTTGAAAGCTGACCAGACGAATGAGAGGAGAACAACATCCAACCTAACTAGACCACAAATCGATTGAAATCCCCAATCTTTGAAATCCTAATTTGAAATGAAAATATCCACAAATTGCTTGAAATCACAAATCGTAACCGTAAAATTAGAGGAAAACAACATCCAACCTAACTAAACAACAAAGGAAGCGGCGGCGCTAGGGTTTAGAAGAAGCGGCGGCGCTAGTGTTTAGAGGAAGCGGCGGTGAGAACGGTGAGAATGAAGTGAGATAGATAGCCGACGTTGAGAACGATGGTTTGTTCGGAAATAGTGGGAACTCGAAATCGCCTTTGATATCGCCTTTGAGAGAGAACTGTTAGGGTTTTTGCGAAAAATTAACACAAAAAAAAATCACCTTATATATTGGGTAAATAATCCGGTTAGCTTTAAAAGTACAGTGGAAAAATTTAAGGTTTGGTCCGGTTTAGACGACTTACAAATAAGTCGTCTGGCGGATAATGTACATCAGACGACTTAATATTTAGTCTTCCGTTTGCAGATGACTAAATGTTAAGTCGTCCTAGACCCTAAAATGAAACCCTAAACTAAAATGATTAAATTAAGTAACTAAACACGTTATAAAATCAAATTATACTTCAATACTGTTTACTATACACAGAAATGAACACGCTTAGGTAATTTTTAAATTTTTCAAAAACGGTTTTAATGCTTTCCAAAATCTAACCCTAAGAACACATACAATACTACAACATATGTTGATGAAACATAAACTAAAGAATATCATGACTCACTACTTTCACTCATCTATGCTGAAAACAATTGAAATTTGTTATATCTTAATTTATATCTCTTAAGACATATGTTAATTACATAATTCCCATTTTTCACTTATCAAAATATTTTTTACAAAATTTTTAAATTATGTTTAAGAATAAATGTCCAGACGACTAAATTATGTTTAAGAATAACTGTCCAGACGACTTTAAGTTAAGTCGTCTAGACGACTTATTTTCAAGTCGTCTGAACAGACGACTTGCGAGGGTTAGAAACGTAAAAAAAAATTCGTTTTTTTGTTTGTTCACAAGGGGATAGTTGTAATTTCAATAGCCTTTTAAGTTACTTTTGCCTTTGACCCAAGTTTGAGTATTCTTTTGGGTTTAACTCCAAGTTTTGAGTCACATTTGGCAATTCTACCAACATTAAAATATAAATTTGAATTTCTTTTGTTTGGTCAAGTTGACTTTGAAGTTCTAAATTTTCGATTTATTACCTAGAACATTAGGTTAGTATTGGAAATTATATTGACCATATGATAGTGAAATATTTTTGATATTATGGTCTTGACACTATGGTACTGAATATTGTGGATATAAATACGTGGAGTCTTAGAGGAAGAATAAAATTGTTTATACTTTATCTTTCACATTAGATTCATTTTTTCAAGTTTTACAAAAAAAGTACGCAATCACCAATTCAAATGACCGGGGTAAACCAGTTCGAAGAGAGAAGCGATATTTTCGTCAAAATTGAAAGGAACAATATTTAGTTGTTCAATTGTAGTCTTTGATTGATTGTATTGCTAAAGATAAAGTATTGTTAGTGCATTTCTTCAAAAAATATTACTTGAAGTATATTGACGATTTTCGTCGGATTTTTTTTAATTACATTCTTGGTTATTTTATATTTTTACACATTTTTAATTTTTTGGTGGAGATACATGTGTTTTACATATTACTATAATTATGAAATACTTAGTTTTAATATGCTCTTACAACATGAAAGCAAATTCACTAGAGAATATGAATATAAATGATAAAATCAAAGATGAAAAATATAATGTAAATGGAAAGGAAAATAACCAAAATGATGATATGTATTTTTATGGTACGACAAAATTTTATGATTTATGATAACAAAGTTCTAAGATTTTTTTTTCAAATTACAGAAACATTTTAATTTATGTATTAAATTCTTGAATGTCATACTAATAATAAGTAGTTATGTCTAAAATAATGATATTACCTTATTTTAGTTATTATCTTCTGATATATAACTAGTTAGCCAAATTTATTAGAATAGGTAAGTATTATAGTAATTAGAAATAAATGAAAATAGTATTTTAAAAAATTATTATTTAAATCTACATTAAAATTATATTTAGTGAAAATCTGATCAAATGAATACGTGTTTGATAAAATATTATAATGATTGGAAAAAATTTCAGGGTGTAGTTGTTTAGTTAACTGGTTGTGAATTTTGTGTTGAGTATTAAATCAAAACTATGTGAGATTTGTGTTTTGATAAATTTATGGAAACTTTGAAATTAAATAAAGTAGTGCAGAAAAACTAATGCGAGGATTAGAAAGTTCTAAAATAGTATTTTGGCTTATTAGTTTTGAGTTTTGTATTCTAATCCGCACTTTTAAATCACGAAAATATATTTTAACAAAATCTAATTTATTAAGAGATATTTGGCAACTCAGTATAAAATCAATAGAATTATTACTAAATCAAAACATTTTCAAGGTTATATAATATCAAAATTTTTTATTTCCAAATTATTTAAAAAATTAAAGTTATTTTTAATATTTATAATTATTATTCAAACTGACCAATATTGTAAATGTAATATAATTCTCATGCAATGTTTATACTTGAAAAAATTGTGGACAATCTCCTTGTAATAACATTATTTATTAAAAATTTAAATCCAGTCCGAAAATATAACCAATCAAATCAGACGTGTTCCGCTAAATTTGAAAAGGTGGTCTGGACTTTGTTAACAAGATGCTCTCCGTATACAACTCTTTCGGAAACTTGAGATCTTTCATCTCCTAGATACTTCTCTTTGAAGATATGCAATGGCTCCACTATCGCGTCAAAGTTAGTCTGTTCGAACAAGATACATGAGTTCAAAATCCGAGTTGGGAAACACAAAAAACCTGTTACAAGTTTATTATACCTCGTAGAAGAATGCAATGCATACACGGTATAGATGAGAGTTATTAATCACTCTATGAAGTGTGGATTCGTATACTCCATTTGAAAGTATCTACATATTTTATTCTCAAATGTTTAAAACAATTGTTGTGACGAAAACAAAGATAGATTAAGATAGAAAGAGCTAATAAATGAAACCTCTAACATGTCACCGATGTTACATATAAATGATCCAGGAATTGGAATAGCTGATATCCAATCACCAGCCACGTTTTTCACCTATTCCATACCAAAATAATAGTCTATTAGCCAGTTTTCTAAGTAACAAAATCTGTGAAGATCATGTGAATAATATATACCTGAAGAGCAGTTTTATCATCATCTTGATTTATAAGCGTCAACAAGCCTACAAATTATTCATAAAACCAAACATTATGAACATACATATATATTCATTATCTTGATTCTGAGTTGAAGCTTACTTACCATAGTCAGTGTGAGCTCCACTGGAGTTTTATAAACAAAAAAAAAAAGAATTATTATCCGTTTACATTATTTTATAACTATTAGAGTTTTTTTTTAAATGTCTCCGTAGTAAAACAGTGATAATAAAAATTCATTACCATCCGATATCATTTTCTTGGTTTACACCAGGATAACCAATAATACGCATAACCCAAAAAGGGTCTCCAACCATTTCTCCCTCAAATTCATAAGGTAATCCACCAAGAGCTAAGGAAATTCCCCTTAAGATGTTTCTTGAAAGATCTTGAAACCATGTAATGAAATTACAAAACTAAGAATCTCTATATTGAAAACAAACCATGAAATGAAATTACAAAAGGGTTGAAACAGATCAAATACACACCTGTGCATAGCTTAATATACTCAGCCATCAACTCTTTGTACTCTTGAGGATTCTCTGGCCTTAAATAAAAAACGCCACAAAAAATAACAAAGATATAGTTTAATTAATAATATAGCTAACGTAATATATTGAAATATTTTGGTCATCATGTATATTTTTATATACTGACACTATAAAACCGTGACTCCGTTGTTTTTACCATTATAGATTTATGATATATTGTGAAGTGCCATTTTTGTTTTAGAAAAAAAGTGATTTCATTTTTTTTATGAGCTTTTATTTTCCTTTAAAAATACAACTTATAACACCATTAATCTAAAAAAAAAACAAAATTTTAGTGTTTTAAAATGTTTCCACAATTATATTATTTGACTAACTTTATTCATTAAAATGTTTCATATACTCATTAGACTAATTAACTCTATTCAATTAAAATGTTTTGGACATACACATATTCTAATAATTTGACTGAAGTCACTATTCATACATATGTATCATAGATTAGCAAAAACATTTTTGTAAATTATATCCAATTAAAGCTGGTAAATTTTCCCTTTCGTTGTTTTTTTCCCAACACAAAGGTAAATGCAAAAAATTCTTACCACTGGTTTAGGCCTTCCAAGACCTTTCCAGTCTCCCCATACTTCCCTTGCTTGAACTCTCTGTAACACTGTCAATAATAGAACAAATACATATTAGTAGAATGAATCACAACTACACTTGATAAATTAAAATCGCATAAACCATTGGACACTACTTACATCAATTGCTTCGTGGAAGTCTTGTTTCCCACTCGTAAAATTTACTCCAATTCTCTGATACCCTCTGTATAACTCAACACCCATTATAATGATCCTTTTTGTTATCCAGAAATAATAGTAACGAACGTAAAAGCACTAAAGATTTTGGTCTCCTCTTTTGATTGGACGTATCTTTAATTTTCAAACAAACATAGTAAGGTATGTTTGGTTTAAGATACTAATTTATGTTTAGTTTTGGATTTTGGGTGTTCGATTTTTTGTTATTGTCTTTTTCCGATATAAGGTATGTTTGGTTTTAAATATTAATTCATGTTTAGTTTTGGATTTGACAATTTTTTTTAAATATTCATTTTTAAGTTATTGTAACCAAAAAAATTGAAAAATGACCTCAACATCTCTTTTTATTTTAAAAATTTTAATATTTTTTAAATTTTAAATACATCCTATAATTCTAAACTTTAAATTTATATTAGATAATTCTAGGGATATAAATGTATATTTACATCATTTAATAAAAAAAATTAGTTTTTTTTTTTTTGAAAATTATTTTTGTGATAAAAAATTTTAAGACTATCCTAAGATTCTTTTTTTTTTTTTTATGGATTTTGGGTGTTCGATTTTTTTGTTAGTGTCTTTTTCCGATACAGTTTGGATCATATTTTCAGATGTAGGAAACAAACCTATATCCAGCTGCTGGAGTAATCTTGATCTTGAGTTTCTCCTCATATGGAAGCTCGAAGAACTGATGAGTCATCTCTTTCACCTTACTCATAAGACCCTCAGAGATACCATGACCAATCTGACCAATCCAAATCATCAGAACATTTTTTTTAAAAATCCCAAGAAAAGGTAAGCTCAAATTTTTGTTAATTAGCCCTTTTATTAAAAAAAACTTTTTTTTGTTAATTACCACGTAGAAGAATCCGACGTCCCGACAAGCCCGGTCTAGTTTTCGGACAACCTCCGCCACGCCAGCATCCTTCATCATGTCAGAACCAGGGCATTTGACAAGTAAAGGACTGATGTCTGCAACAACACTCTCATTTTTAGTTTTTTTTTTTTGGAACTTACACTCTCATTTTATTTTATTTTGAAACTTCCACTCTCACTAAAAATGACACTCTCATTTTTTGTTTTTCTTTTTGAAACTTACACTCTCATTTGAAATTAAGTTCAAAAAAAAAAACTTACACTCATTTTAGTTTCATTGGCATAATATGTAATGAAATTTTTGATTATAAGATATAATAGCTCTGTTTCATAATAAGTTTTATTTTAATATTTTTTTGTTACATAAAAAGTGTCACTTTAGAATCTCAATGCAAATTATACTTATTTTCAACTTAAAATTAATTGTAAACTGCATTAATTTTATAAATAATTTTATTTATCTCAAATATTATTGGCCAAAGAGGTGTAATTAATAACAATTTAGACATATGAGTAAAAAAAAGAACTAACTAGGGTTTTTGAACGTACCGATAATTGGTAAGTGTGACTTGAAGTTTGTTGCCATCTCAGATTCTTAGACAATGAGGGAGAATTTTGGCGTTGGTCTATTATATAACTAACTTAAAAAAAAATGGAAATATCCTAAATGATTATTTTCTTAATTTTCAACCATAACTTGTCTCTTCAGATCCTTGAGAGGCCAAACTAGCTATGCTGCCGCGCTGCCCATCTGGGAAAGATAGTCTGTGATCTGTTTTACTCCACCATGACCCAAAACCACTCATCTGGGAGACTGGGACAATGTATTATTGGTAAACTCCAAACCGAAACAGATATGCAACGTGTTTAAAACGTTTCATTAAAATTTGAACTTTTTAAAAAAAGTTTCAAAATTGGAATATTCATATTTTAGCCAATATATTAATCCATTTCGGACAATTTTAAAAGTTTATAGAATTTTTTTTGGAAAAGATCAAACTTTTTAAAAAATTAGATCAATTACAAAATTGATATGATTATTAAAGAAGATTTATAGAAAAGTTTTTCTCTGACAAAATTGAAAAACTTCCACCTACAAAAATAATCCAATAATTTATAAAAGTTTATAGAATTTTTTTTGGAAAAGATCAAACTTTTTAAAAATTTAGATCAATTACAAAATTGATATGATTATTAAAGAAGATTTATAGAAAAGTTTTTCTCTGACAAAATTGAAAAACTTCCACCTACAAAAATAATCCAATAATTTATAAAGGAAGATGATAAACAGTGTTTTTGTCAGTTTCTAACATTTGTTTTGAGTTTTTATTGAATCATATAATATGTATTTTCGAATCTTTTAGTCATTTGTTGAATCTTTTCAGGTATTAGGTTGATTTGGAACAAAAGGTGCCAAATTGGATGCAAAAGAGTAGTTAAAGATGCAAAACTGTGTAGATGTCAAAAGTTTACTAATGGATGGAAAACTTCACAAGGTGCGATTGATCTCATCTTCTGTTACAAGATAAATATTGAAGCTTTCCAATGCCACCAGTTTGAGGTCGATCTATCGGTTACCTTAAAAGTTATGCACATTTTACTTACGATTGGTATGTCTACCGGTTCAATATGAAAAAAAATGAAATTTACGGTTTACTTTTAGTTTAAGCTCAAATTCGACCATGACGAAAATTAGTCATTTATCAGTTTTTCAGTAGTTTTTGAGACTACACTTCTTTTTACTTTTGATTAAAACTTCTCTGGAGATTGGTTTCATTGGGGAGACGCTCAATTTTTTTTAGAAGATGTATGAACTCCTTGTTGATTTATGTTGATATTATGTTTTACTCTTGATTTGTTTGTGTTTCAATATCCATGTATGAGTAATCCATTAGTTAGGTCTAGGATTCAAGGGAATTCATGGATTGATGATTGTGATTTGTTAGAATATGGAATAATCTATTTGTTTCTTCATCTACGTTGTTCTTAGTGCCTGAACTGGATTGATCACCTTATTCATGGTTCATAGATTGTTTAATGCACTGAAGTGTTCGATTAAATGCTTGAATGAACCTAGATAAGTGAAATATTCTTAATCAATGGAAGTTATTGTTAGGTTGTCTTGCAAACTTGTTCTTATTGCATGTTTAGAATCTGAAATTCAACGGAAATTAATATTTAAGATTCTAATATATAGGGTTTAGTATTATGGAAGTAGACTAGTCTAATTAAGTGATTTGGGTTCTAGTAGTGTTCTTAATAAATTCCCTTTTGAACTTTCACAACTATCAATCTATGTTTTCCAAGCTATCATGAGACTTCATGCTTTTTATTTATAAGTTTACATCGTTCTTTGCTTTCTACATTTACATTCTTACAATTGAAAACTACAAACAAACCCATTTTTCTTAGCTTAACTTTATTCATGAAGAGTCGTTGTGTAACCTTAGTCTTTGTAGATTCGATTTCTGAAATATTATTGCGGTTCATTGTGCACTTACAATATACCTTTAAGGGTAAAACCTGATTGTATTAGAAGATTTTTAAGAAGCAATTGAGCATACTTTTGAGAAGTCTCTTTTGTAAATTTGTAATTGCAAAAGTAATCTAAACAAAAGAAGCTCACAAACATGATTCATGAATTAGGATCTGCGATACAAAATCACAGAGGTCTTTAGTTAGTTAGACAAAAAAACAGTGCAATTAAGTTCTCATGCCATAAAATTCACTCCACTTTATGCCAGTAAAAAAAAAAGCAAAGCTTGTTACCTTGGAGTTTGACTTGGATCTGCTGCTGATGTTGTTGGAAACAGAGGATTTCTCCTTTGATTGTTTCTTTGCGGTGCCAGCCACAACTTCAAATATTGATGGGCGGTCATTCATCATATTGAAGAGCATCAATCACAGAGCTGTAACTTTAAAGGAGTAGGACAATGTGAGGCTTGACAAGAGTGAATGGTGGTATCATGCAAGACTAAAAAACAGAAATACATATACCACAAAAGGATATACATACCCATCAGCTTTGTCAAATCCAAACCTGGCTCCGAAAATGAAAGCAACAGCAAGAAGCCATGCATCACTATGGACAGCAACACGGGACAATCAATCATTTTCTATCATCCCGTCTCGAGCAAAGTTGATAGCCAAGAAAGGCTCCGAGAGCTCCAGGAGCCTCTTCAACTGGTAAATTCATATTTATGTCACAAGTAAATTCGTTGTAAAATCTTACTATGAATTTACTTTGATTGTGCTAATTTTTTTAAATAATTTTTTTTCTAATATTTATAATTATATTAAAACTTAAAAAATATTCACATTTATAAAATATTAATATTTAAAATTATAATACAAAAATATAAATTAAGTTGGATCAGTTGATGTCGTCGAAGTATGTCGCCTTCTCCTCCACAGAAAGGGGTGGTAATCTTGAATCCCGACGTCCTATTTTCTAATATGCAATATTTCCTGTATTTGCAGGTTTTTGGCCGTAAAAATGTCAAGAAGACCTTCGATATACTCCAACCTAGTTTTCGTCGCATCCATATCAGTCCGAGCTGAGAGGAATCCTCATTCTATATATGGAATATGACGATTTCTCTCTTGGAACATTGTTAATGGATCTCAAAACAAGTGTTCGTCACTTTTTCTAGAGGAAAACGGGAAAATAAATATTAAATTAAATTATATAAAATTACTAAATAATAGAAAATAATGAAAATAAATCATTAGTTACCTCTTCCAAAATGTTTTCATCTCTTGACGAGTAACTCATATGAAAACTATTTGCGTCTGACACTCTTCAATCCGAACAACGACATTGTTAATAAATTTTTCCGACTTAGGATCCACGAAAATCCTAGTCTTGTTCTTGTGGATAGTTTCAAAAAAGCTCAAAAAGAGATGGTAGTATTTTTTGTTTTTTCGGCCTAAGAATATAATAAAAGTTAGAATATAATAAAGTAAAAGCTTTTATTGAAAACATTTATAATGGGAAAATTTTTCAAATAGACTTTTTAAAGTTTTTATTATAAAAATAGATCTTAAAATTGACTAAAATAAACGTTTTTTATTTTTTTGTATTTTAATATTTTAAACTTCACCTCTAAAACTCCACTCCGTAACTTTAAACCTTAAATCTAGATTAGTTAACTAAAAAGGTATAGATATATATCTACACCATTTTATAAAGTCTATTTTGATTAAGAGGTGATAAAACTTTTGTATTCCTCTTTACAATTTTCTAAATTTAAATAAAAAGAAAGATATTGGTGTTAAAGAAAAAAAAGTAGAAAAAGTTCTTACCGTTTTGGGCCTCAGCCCATATAGGCCTTTCGTGGAACAAAATTGAGCTCAGGTTAAACCTCCGGGTCCTATCTTCCTCCTCGCCTCCTCCGTGTCCGCACACTATCGACGCGCTTCCTCTCATCTTCTGGCATACTGACTGGTAATTTAACTTCTTTTCTTTTTCCGATTCAATCAGAGATCTGCCTTTCTTAGATTCCGTTTGGTTTTAGGTTACGATTAATTCCAGTTAGGGTTTCGATAGATCTTCGATTTTGAATCTGAATCTGAATCTGAATCAATCTTTTCGCTACTTCGTTTTAGGGTTTTGGTGAGGTGATTGAGAAACGATGTACAACGGAATAGGATTACAGACCGCGAGAGGATCTGGGACTAATGGTTACGTTCAGACGAACAAGTTCTTCGTGAGGCCTAGGAATGGTGGTAAGCCCGTTAATGGCGGAAAAGGGTTTGCGGATGATCAAGGAACCGCTGGTTTATCCAAGAAACCCAACAAAGATATCCTTGAGCATGACCGTAAGCGTCAGATTCATCTCAAGCTTGCTGTGCTTGAAGAGGAGCTTTCAGATCAGGGGTTCTCTGATGGTGAGATTGCTCAGAAGCTTGAGGAAGCAAGGTTGAAGTTTGAAGCTGCTGCTGCTTCTGAGGAGAGTGATTCGGTTGGTGATTCGAAGATCTCTGATACACAGACACATCAGGTTGCTGCTAGGAAAGAGAAGCAGATGGAAGCGTTTCGGGCTGCGCTTGGTTTGCGTGATGAGGAGCAGGCTGAAGAAGGGATCATTGAGGAGGAGCCAACGGGGGTGGTGAAAGAGAGGCGAGAACATTCGTTTTTGGACCGTGGTAGTGGGAGGAAGGTTGATGAGGATGTAGAGGTGAAAGATGGTAAGGGTAAGGAAAGAAAGAAGCAGCGTGGTGAGGATGATGTGGATGAAGTGAAGCGTCACAAGAAGAAAGGGAGCAAGAAGAGAAGACATGATGATGACTCATCTGAGTCTGATGGTAAGGGTTGTGACCGCAGAAGGCGGTCTAAGAAGAAGGCTAAGGGGCGTAAACAAGAGAGTGACAGTGAAAGTGACTCTAGCAGCTCGGATTCTGACTCTGACAGTGACAGTGGAGAGAAGAGGAGAAGGAAGGCTACCAAGAAACGTGGTAGAAGCAGAAGAAGTGTCTCTTCTGAATCTGAAGTTGAGAGTGATGACAGCAAGAAACTTAGGAAGTCGCACAAAAAGAGTCGACCCTCCGACCGATCTGGTTCTAAGGAAGTTAGGGACAAACCTGATGAGCAAAGAAAAGGTGGCCGAACTAGGCATGATTCTGATGTTAGCGAGCCTGAATCTGAGGATGAGAAACAACAACTGCGAAAGAAAGAAGAAGCTTACCGTGGAGGACAAAAGCTGAAAAGAGATGAGAAGGACGTGGAGTCCAATACGTTGAAGGACAAGTATAGAGGTGGTTCTATTGGCAAGAAAGCTGCAAGGGACTCTGATGACAGTGAGACCGAGTATGGGAATAACAAGAAAGCTGCAAGGGACTCTGATGACAGTGAGACCGAGTATGGGAATAACAAGAAACAGCTGCGCAGTAAAGTAGAAGTTTACAGTGGTGGAATGAGCAAGAAGAGAGATGAAGAAGAGACTGTGTCCAAGCATGACAAGGACAGTTATAAAAGTGATTCTCGTAGCAAGAAAGTTGCAAGAGACTCTTCTGATGACAGTGAGGGTGAGTATGAAAACAGAAGGAAGCTGAAGGATGACAGTTACCAAAGAGGAAGGAAGCAGATAAGAGAGGAGGACTACCATGGAAGGGACAGGTATAGGAGCGATGATGGACGTGGAACAGTTAAGGATGTTGATGATAGGTATAGAGGTCGTCAAGCCAGCGAGGAAGAGGATGATAATGACAGGGGTAGATACAGACAGAGACGTGAAACTGTTAAGGAGGATGATGAAGAGTACAAGCGTAGCAGGGACAGGTACAGAGGCGATAAGGAGGACAGGTATAGAGATGATGTTGCTGTTGGGAAAAGACATGTGACAGGTAAGGAAGACGAAGATGATGAAAGAGTTAGCAGAGAGCGTGAGTACTCATACAAGGGTCGAAGTCATAACGATGGCCGATCAAGTGGGAAGAGATCCTCCTACGGTGATAGAGACTAATGATCTTGTTTCATATGTAAGTCTTTTAAGTTAATCAAATATTGGTGTGTTTGTTGGTTTGTCACAACTCACAACATAAGCCTTCTTTTTTTCCTTGCAAACTATCCTTGAGTCTTTTGTTATGGACCTTATGGTTACTCCTCGGTCAAAAGGTTTACCCATAATAATTACTAGGGCTGGGCACTTTATCCGATACTCGTAGTCGCACCCGAACCCAATCCGAAAAATTTGAATCGATATCCGAACCAAAGTAGCAAAATACTCGATTGGGTATTGAATTATGAGAAATTAGATATCCGAACCCGAACGAGTAATATCCGAATCCGAATGGATATCCGAAGATAATTGAACATATATCTATTTATGTTATATTTCTAGTTTACTTCTCTCATTTTATTTAAAATATCTATGTATTGATGTTATATACTTTAAAATCATATAATATATATAATTACGAATAAAATGATTTGATACTCATTTCAAATGTATGGTAAACTTTTTGTTTCATGCATTAGCAAAAGGTATATCTAAAATTTTAAAACAATAACCAAATTAGTGTTTTTTTTTTTTGAAATGTTATCTCCAAATCTACTAATCATTCAATCTATTAAAAATAAAAAAATCAGTTAAGTGAAATTTATATTTTTATAAACAAGAAACTTGAGAAATAAAAATTTTAATTTTTTTCTTCCAAGATGTAAATATCTGAAAACCTGACCTGAAATAACCAAACCCGAACTAAAAATACCTGAACCCGACCCGAAGTACAAAAATACCCGAATCCGACCCGAAGTACAAAATTACCCGAACGGGTTCTCGAAAATCCTAAATACCCGATCCAAACCCAAACGGGTATCCGAACGGTCACCCCCAAGACGCTTTTTTAACCAGACCAACCAAATACCAAACTAAACCAAAATGGTTAACACCAAATATCGTAAATGCATTTTTTATACATAAAGTTATTAACTATATATAGTTATTACACAAATTAATCCATATAAATATGCGTGTAATTATTTTTGGTTTAATATGCATGTAATTCTTATTTCTCCATGAATTTTCTGTCTTTTATTTCATCATTAAGTACATTTGTGATTTATAATTTTAATTAAATAGAAATAACGATGTAAAATAAAACCTAGGGTGGAATTTTAAATTCACTTCATCTCTAATAACTAATTAATATGGCACGTAGATTAAATGATAAAAATATTAAATATATTCTTCAAAAACTAAGATATCTAGAAAAAAATGTTAATTTTAACAATGCTAACGCCATCAACTAAACCCTAAACTTTAAATCAAAATCCTAGATCCTAAACCTAAACCATACACATTAAACCCTAAATCTAAACCCTAAACCTTATACCTTAAACCCAAACCCTAGACTCTAAACCTAAACTATACACCATAGACTGTAAACCCAAACCCTATACCTTAAACTAAAACTCTAGACCTTAAACCGAAGCTCTATACCCTAAACTTAAACCCTATACCTTAAATCGAAACTGTAAATCCTAAACTCAAATCTTATATTCTAAATGTTTAGGTTAACGTTGACGGTGTTTTTTTAAAATTTAAAATTTGAATTTAGAGTGTAGGGTTTGGGTTTAGTATTTAAGGTTTAAAGTATTGGTTTAGGGTCTAGGGTTTGGGTTTAGGGTTTAAGGTTTGAGTTTAGGATTTAGAGTCTAGGGATTGGATTTAGGATATAAGGTTTTGGTTAGGGTTTAGGGTGTGAGTTTAGAGCTTAAGATTTAAGATTTGGATTTAAGATTTAAGATTTGAATTGATGGTCTACGGTTTGGATATATAATCTAGTTGGTATTGTCAAAATTGACATTATTAATGTTTTTGGTTATTTTGGTTTTTCTAAAAAAATATTTAATATTTTTTATTCATTAATTTACGTGGAGTTTGATTGGTTATTAGGGTGAGTTGAATTTAAAGATTCACATTAGGGGTTGAACTTAAGTTTTGTTCGCAATGTAATTATAAATAAGTTTTTAATTACAAATATTAATAATATTAAAAATGAAAAAATTGCACTAAAAAATTGAGAAACACGATAGTGCATGAAGAAGAGAGTAAATACAAAACTGATGGAGTAAATTATAAGGTTTTGATGAAAATATTGGAGAGAAAAGAGGAAGAAGATGGTTTAGAGCTTAACTCCGCAGATGTAAGTAACTGGTTCGGGCTGTTGATATGTGCTATCGACTCGAATCCACAAAGGTCGGGTTCATGCGGTGATTTAAACCATGGGCGAAGAACAGATCGATGTAGGAAGAGACTATTGTAATATTGTAATAGAGTAACTTGTTTATACATTGAAACTATTTGTATGATGTGTTATGCTTTAGAATGC
>CAJHQQ010004528.1:0-26926 GCA_905132885.1 Moricandia moricandioides | reverse complement strand
CAAACAGTGGGTTATACGCAAATGAAAAAGGGACATACATATGAGACTCTATTTCCCTACTTTCTCATACATAAACTTGCAGTTAGACACAATGTGTCTCATCTTCTCTCAACAAACGATTCTTATTTGCAAAACGAACTGAAATACAAGATTACTTCAAATTATTCTTCAGGATATAATCAATAGCACTAGAGATCCACTTAAGTTTCTTCTTCTGGTTCTGCTTCTTTAGTCTCAGCATCTTCAATCTCTCCATCTTCCTCCACTTTGGTATCTTCTTCCTTTTTCATCTTCTTGGTTTTCAGGAATTCAAGGAGACCTTTTAGGGCAATATCAGCCTCCTTACTGGCCATGAGCTGCTGCGTGACTTCAGCCGGAGTTGCACTCACTTCAAGGACAAGCTTCTCAATGGGATCAAACAGAACGTGGTCATTAATCTTAAGGTACAAAGCCACAAGCTTCTTGAACACAAAGGGTGTGCAATTGTCCATGAGAATGTGAACGTCCATCCTTCCCGGCCTCAACAAAGCGGGGTCGAGCTTCTCCTTGTGATTGGTTGTGAAGATTATAATCTTTTCTTCCCCGCAACTCGACCAAAGTCCATCCACAAAGTTCAGTAGACCGGACAACGATATCTGTTCAGAAACAAGAAGATTCATAAGTTAGAGAAAAGAAAAAACCATAGGCTATAACAAAACAGAGTTTTGTCAACTTACACCAACTTCAAACTTCTTCTTACGCTTTTGTGGCTCAGCATCATCTTCACCTCCATCATCTTCCTTTTTCTTGGTGTGGCGTCTACGAGAAGCATCGGCTCCACAATCAATGTCTTCAATTAGAAGAATCGACCGGTTCTTGGTAGAGGTGAGAATCTCACGCAACTCACCATCATCTCTTACACTCTGTATCTGAAGATCATATATATGATACTTCATGTGATTTGCTATTGCAGCAACCATAGAGGATTTTCCAGTACCAGGAGGACCGTAAAGAAGATACCCACGTTTCCAGGCTCGTCCCACACTCTTGAAGAAGTCTTTCCCTTTAG
The DNA here is from genome assembly GCA_905132885.1 of Moricandia moricandioides. Lineage (NCBI taxonomy): Eukaryota > Viridiplantae > Streptophyta > Magnoliopsida > Brassicales > Brassicaceae > Moricandia > Moricandia moricandioides. The sequence goes on along the minus strand of CAJHQQ010004528.1, from coordinate 25,878 downwards.
AGAAAGCATCAAGATCTTCGATCAAGGTGTTCTTAAGTTGCGGCTCAACGGCTAGGGTCTCGAAGGTCGTGTGGTGCTCGAAAATGGCTGATTCCCATTTGGATCGGTCTTGGTTGTAAGTGTAGATCTTGAGATTCTCTCGATGGCTCATTATCTTCTCTGCTGATTTCGCCAAGTATGTAAAGTAATCTGTCATTATCTTCTCACGAAACTCCTTCTTACACGTCAAGTGAAAGTACCTGAAGACATGAAACATCCACGAACCAAACACCATAAGAACAAAAATATTAATAGGAGTAGAGACAAAAGATAGTTTACCGTTTCTCTGGGAGATACTTCTTAGTCTCGACAGAGTGAAGAGTCCACTCAAGATGAATCCCTTCAAACTCGTCTATGATCTTAGTATTCACAGGGATTCCAAGTTTTGGCTCAGCCGCTGGGTTCTTGAGATTGCTCGAACCCACGAGGAGTTTACCAGTGGAGAGTCCGCCAAGACGTGTCGGTAAGTAAACTTCAGCCGCACGGAAAGTCTGGTTCTCTACAAACTCCCACCGTTGCTCGATCACGAACGTGAAATTGGACTGAAAGTAAGATGAGAAGAAGTCCATAACTTTCAAAGCGACGTATTCTCGGATTCGTTTGGGAACAATCTCGTTGAGGATTGTACGAAAGAGCATCGTGATCGCAGAAAAAGATGTGTAGAGTGAGAAAATTGCAGTTACAGAAGGAACTTGATTATAGAGAGTCGCCATTCTTTTTTTTTTCTTATGGAAGGTGATGAATAGCTTTGGTAAAGAGTGAGAGTTACGTGCTTATTTATATAGAGTGGTGAACGAGAAAGTTTGCATTTTTAATATTTAAATAAATAAAAATTGTTGCTTTCACCATTTAGTGAGAGAAAAAAAGAAAATTTTGATTTTTAAAGAGATTAGGAAACTTGGTGGAAAGCTCCGAGAGCGTAGATGAGATGAGAAAGTGGAAGACGTCATTTACGTCAAGCGAAAAAGAGAAGGCGAGTCACATCCCACTTTGAGAAAAATACGTACACAGACTATAAAACAAATTAAACTGTTTTCTTTTTTGTACATGTCCACTATATATATTTTTTTTCTGAAAAAGGGATCATGTTTGAAAGCTAACTTTCAATTAACAATGAATGGAAAGCTCACGTGACAGGATTAGAGGCGTGCAAATAGATTATGATTTTTTTTCTAAAGTAGATTATATGATTTTTTTTTACGACAAACGATTATTCCATTTTTTCAATTAGAAGTAATTTGGATAATTAAACCGGAATGAAACAACTAAAGTGACGCGTACTACTAGCTAAAGAACTAATAATTTTATCATGCGCTCGTGGAATATAAGAGATCTTGAACTTCGAGAACCAAAATTGTAGTGTCTTGATAGCTTACAACTTTGTAGCAAAACTTGGCCAGTCATGTGGCTTTTTTATCATTGCAATAAGGTCTTTGCAATTTGTCTCAAAGTTTTGACATGTCGAGTATTGAAGCATGCATTTCATTACCCATCTCAAAGTCTCCAGTTATGTTTGTAAGGCTGCTTCTTTTCTTGCTACATTACGCGTCCCCCAACAACTGGATATTTTATTTTCTATCCTTCCATACCTATGTGCATCCATGAACTATGAATTAGAGGTCTATGAACCATCCACCATATATATATTATTCAAACTTAAGACTTGAGTTTCTTCCAATGATTGGACCTGTTGTGGTTTCAATACCATCTCATTTGCATTAAACCAGGTCTGACATTCGCTCTCCGCATAGTTGACTAGCTTTAGTGGATCTCTATCAATCTCTCCAATGAAATTATCATTACGTGCTTTCCAAATATACCTGATTAACCACGGATAAGGGTCGCTATCCAGTGATGGATCCTCAACACTATTCTTCCTCTAGAAAGATATTTGGACTAGATGGTATCACCGATGAGGACCAAACTTGTAATTCTGGTGGACACTCAAAAATCGCGTGAGTTACACATTCATCGGTTCTCCACATATTGGACACTCAAAGATTACGTGAGTAACACATTCCTTTGATTCCTACTAGTAAGTTAGGGTTTTAGACTAGTTGCCAAAGTTGTTTTGCTAAAAATGCCAGGTTGAACTCATTTATCGTCCAATTCCTCCCTCCACTCTAGGCATACACATTTTCTTCTATTTTCCCAATGAATTCCTTCGCTATGGTGGGTTCGAACTTCACCAAAATTATGCAATGGCATTTGCAAGATTTTCACCATATCTTGAGTGGAAGTAAAAAGATAGACATGACATATGTTTGAAGGGCTACCAAGGTAAACTTAATTAGGACTTCTTTTCCTCTTTCGATAGCCATCTACCGTCCATTCCATTCACTCTGTTTATAATTTTGTCCTTAAGATATGCAAATAATTTACACTTGGATCCCTTATATCCTCTCGGATTCCTAGATATGGACCCATACCCCATCATTCTGAATCCCTAGTGTGTCTTTGATCTACTGCCTGACGCTTCCGGGTATTCCTCTTACCAAAGAGTAGAGAAGATTTTTGAAGTTGATACATTGCCAGATGCTTGTCCATATTTCCTTACTACTTTCATAATTTATTTACATTCACGAGGTTTCGCCTTACAAAATAAAAGGCTATCAATCAGCAAATAAGGGACCAGGTGGAGATTATTGAAGGGCTAGGGCTGGTGCAACACGTAGCGTATGAAACATCTCCTAGGCGATCCTGGTATTTTCTGTGATTTGTGTTCCAGCTACAAAGGTTGATTGTGTTTCAGATATCTGGTTTTGCAAGACTTTTTTAAATCTCTGGCATAAGACCTTGGAGATTATCTTGTAACTGACATTACACAAACTAATGGGTTTGAATTTGGAAATCTCTGTTGGCTTATCTATTTTTAGGATTAAACAAATATTTATGTCATTTAGCTCTGGTGCTATAATTCCATCGAAAATAAATTGATTAATCATTCGGTTTAAATAATATTTGACGATGTCCAAAAATTCTGATAAAATATAGCAGTCATTCCATCATGACCCGGTGCACTCTCTGGGGGCATAGCAAAAAAAAGCCAATTTTACCTCACACTCAGTGATCAGGGTTGTTAATTCTTCATTTCCCGTGATCGTCATCGATATATTTGATAGTGAATTCTCTATATCCTTCTCTATATCCTCCGGATTTGATGATTCAATAAATTGTCTAAAATGGCTAGTAGCAATAGCTACCAGTCCATCTTCATCTTCAACCATATTGCCATTTTTATCTGAATGCTTCATGATACGATTCTTCGCTCGCAGGGCATGGAAAACTTAGAGTTATGATCTCCCAGTCGTAGCCAAAGAACACAACTTTTTTTTTGTTTTTAGAACAATTCCTCTACCTTAAGTGCATCGGATAATTTTTTTAAAGCCTCTAAATTTTTCTCCGTTGTGGCATCATTATTTGGATATAGGTTCTCAACCTTCTCTTTCAACTCCTCTATTAGTTTCTCCGAGTTCAGATTTTTCTCCCTCCTCTATTGACTTAAGGGCCCTCCTCTATTGACTTAAGGCTTTTCCACCTGAACTCCCATATAAAGCAAACATTATGGAACATATTTCCAGTTGTGTATTCCCCCCCCTCAGTAATAATATGCCTTACTTCCTCATTATCTAACCAACATTTATCAAATTTAAATTTCTTCTTCTCTCTTGTTGGTTTTATGATAATGTCCGCGAATACCAGACGATGATTCGATCCCCATAATCTCAGATACTTGACACATGAATGTGGAAATTTCTTATGCCAATTCTTGTTTCCAACAGCCATGTCTAAGCGACATCTTACAGTCCCATGTCGTCCTTTTTTCCAACCCATGATAGTTTATTCTATGTAGTCAGGAATTCCAGAATACCACAATCAATAAACATTTGTTTAAATGGTATGAAAAGATATCAGAGCGTTGCTGGCCTCCTTCCTTCTCGCCGTGGTTAATGATTTCATTAAAGTCGCCTATCATAAACTATGGTCTTGTACGTGTTGTTGAGGTAAGCATAAGACGTTTCCAAACTTGGTCTCTACGTTCTAATACAGGGTCCCCGTAAGAAAATGTCACAAAGACTTTTATTCCATCAACAACTACCTCAACGTCTAATCATTATGTTATTTGAAAATAAAACATTTATTGAAATTCATCCATAGAAAATAAAGCTAAACTCCTGCTGAGTCCAAGTGGTTTAACGGTAAACAAATGATCAAATCCTAATTCGGCATTAATGTTTTGAAACAGCAGCCTCCTTTATTTTCGTTTCAGAAAATAATACAAGTCCTAGGCGATACTCTGACACATTTCCGTTAGGCGTCGAACTGTGAGGTCCTTCCCAATCCCTCGACAGTCCCAACTGATTGTCCTCATGGATGATGTTTGAATAGGTATTTGGAACCCATTAAACCATCAAATTTTGAAGCACTTCCATGCTCCTTCTTCGAGCCACTGTGACGAGATCTACAAAGTTTATCATTTTCCCCAAATGGAGGTAAAATAGATGTCTAGGCTGATCTCATTCAGGGTAAACCACGACGAAGAAAGACACATTCTTACTTTGAATTCCCAATGGAGCACCCTTTTTAGAACTGATGTTACTGCTTGATCCCGCCTTGGTCTTCACATTGCGCTCCTTCTTGGTGTATCCTTCTGTATGTACCAGTTTGGAACCTCCAGCATAAAAATCCATTAACTCTTCTCCCAAGAGGTCTTCCATATGAGCATCATTGTCGATCATTGCCTTATTTTCTAACTCGATACCTTTTTTGTGATCTCCATATCCGATAGAGCTCCAATAATCTGGGCATCTTGAACAGAGCTCTTCACATCAGGACTCTTTAAAAACTTCAGAATGAGCACGGGAGAATGTAAGAGAGTGAGCTGTCCCTGTCTTTCTATAAGCAACATTGGATGCAAAAGAAAGGGAGGCTTGTGCTGGAGTAACAATTTTACTAGCCAACTTCTTGTTGCTTGACAATGAGGTCTCCTCTTCCTGGGAATGATGATCTCCTTTTTTGAATTACTAGGAGTGGAGACATGTTCATAAGGAATCATATCACGATGACCATCACCATCCTGTCTTGCAACTCGGTGTGGCTTCTCACCCCAATTTAATTCATATGACGCTTATACGGTCAAAATCTCCTATCTCTTACATGGCTAGAACGATGAGCATTCTTTCTTCTTTAACCTTATCCAACCGTGCATCAAAGTTGTTATCTAATCTTTGATTATAAGACTCCCTCCCAACTTTCTTACGAGAAGATGAATCATGTTGCCGCACATAGTGAGGACGAGTCTGGTGGTCCATCTTCCATTGGTCTCTCAGTGAAGATTGACGACCTGATTGGTCGTGAGGCAAATGAACTCGAGGGTAAACACCAGAGTGTTCTGTGACTGATTAAGTTTTAGACTCCTCCTTCAATGTGGGACAATGCTATTTTCATGCTTAAGAAACCACAAAGTTTACAATGCTAGAAAACAATATCATAGTTGATTTTTAGGGTCTCCTCATCCCCTCCTGAAGACATAGCCTTTCTTTTGAATTTAAGAAGTTTCCTAGCATCATTATCTATCAACATGCGCCCCTTCATAAGCTCAAGAGTATTGAAAAGCCCTAATATAGCTCCAATATCCTTTAGATTGTTGATTGTCCATAAATGCAGAGGTATGACAGTGAGTTGCACCCAAAATGAGATTATCCAAGGGTAGTCCTCATGGACTATCGGTTCCCACCTTACCAAGATAAATGTGCATTAATTAAAGTGAAAGAGACCTTGTTGAAGAGAAACTTCCATTGTCGAGATCATTTACAGTAATATGATCATGTAAACCCCATTGATATGACATTACTGAATCCGTTTCTCCACATTTTGTTTCTTGGGGTTGAGGATTTTGCCAATCAAAGACAATCTAAATTCCTTGATGAGAACCATCGTGATCCATGAGTTGAAAAGGCTCATCATCATCATCCTCATACATGATTCCCTTCCCCTTAATGTCAGCCAGATCAGAGAAAATTTGATGTTCCCATAAGATGGTATCAATAATTTGGAGACCTCTGATCATGCTCTGTTTTAGGTGAAGAAATATAGTGAAAAACAAATATGGTATAGCAATGGCTTAACAATTTTCGGTGAGCTTAATCATATCAAAATGGAAGGATCCTAGTACGGTAAGCAAAGTGAAGTCTGATTCCGAAGAGTTAATAGAGAAGCCCAACAGACTCGATGGTGGACAAAGTCCATGAGGGGAGGGAACAATGGTTGATCCATAGGTCAAAGGACGTAATGATCAGAAGAAGATCAAAGTTTCAGGAGAAAATTCAATCTGGGAAGGAGCATATCGAGATCATCGTGAATCTTGGATCAGACGCAACCTGGAAAAAACCTTTGGAACTTGGAGATAAACAAAACTCGTGGTGGTGATCGGTAGTCTCCTGTGTGGTCTCGTTGAATCTGTCGAGAACGCTGGTGGAGAAGATCGTAGGTGTGATCAATGGGATCTCAAAATCACCCTCGCCATCGCCTGGAAGCGTTAGCCGCTATTATTGTGAATATGTAGATACTTTATGATTTAAGTGCTTAAAGTGTATAATATGCTTTTGGGTGGCTCCAAAACTATAATTCCCTTAAGTTACCAAAGTTATACAACACCATGATGGTTTGTGAAATTTGAAGATTACAAAATCAAATTGGAGGTTATGACAAAAAAATATTTACAACATTTGTAAGTGTCTACCAAATATATTCAATCAGTGTATAGTGTTCATATAAAAGGTATAAGATGAGTTTTCACCAAGATGAGTTTTTCATCTAGACTTTATGCTCTAGCTATATCAGGGTTTTTGTATGTAGTTAACTATATGGTGAGAACAGATCGAATAGTGCCATAATTTTAGGTATTTGTGATTTGCTTCGTATTTTACGGATATTTGATTTTTCGATTTGCTTTGATTCATAGAAATATAGATATCCAGACTAGATATACGAAATATTCCAGATACACTTTTTAATACAAATAACTCTAAAAAACTGTATATGTTTGTTTTCCAAAAAAAGTATTTTACATAATTTAAACTGAAAGTGGAAATTAGTGGAACTATATGTTCCATACTATTGTATAATAAAATATTTTTTTGATAAAAAACAGATTGTTAGAAAATTGTATTTTTATAAAAAACATATATTACTTTCTTAACTTAATACTTTATATGTATTTTATAAATACCAAAATTATATTTTAAATAAATATTTATATAAATATATACATCTAGACATTATATTTAATTGTAAATATACATGTATTTGTATAAAAGTTGGAGTGTATTGGATATTCGTATCTAAATTTTTTATATTTGTGATTTGAATCATTTTTAACAGATATTGATTTTTATTATTTATTTTGCTTCAAAAATTTATAGATATCCAAATTTTTTAGATCAAATGTAATCAAATAATAAATCCAATCAAATCAAATTTAATGGATTAAATATCTTAATTAGTCTGATTGTGCTCAGCGTAGGTACTGGTAAACACGAAACAACAAAACAATTGGCATGCTGGAATTTGTTTTAAAATAATTGATAAATGTATGTAAACTATGACACGCAAGGAAATAAGTGGAGGCTGACATGTGAATGGACTTATATGTACAACAAACGAGACTAGTCGGTCTATTTCAAAGAAAAGAAAAAGGGAAAAATAAATAAACGAGAAAGTACTTGTTGACGAAGTTACAAAGATACTGAATGGAGGGTGGTAATTTGTTTGATTCTTGTTTTTTATAATATTATTGAAAGACTAATGCTAAAATGGTCGTGGTGCAAGATGGCAAAACAATTAGATGCAGAAATTGTATTAGAAAAGCAATATATATATCCTCATGTGAACATGAATCTGGCCAAAAGTATATGTAGTGGGTTTCTTTCATATATTAACATTGGTAAGTGTGATTAACTAAAATAGTAGTTACATCTCACGATTTAACAAGCTATTTATCCATTTAACTGGTTTTAGAATCAGACATTCAACAGGATATATTAAACTATAGGATATTTTCAATTTCACCTATGGAGTAAACTGATTTATTTTGAGGTGAATGTTACACTGTTATTATTGTTGTAAGAAAGCAACTTGAAGTGGACACTACAAATAAACTGCAAAATAACGATTAACACAATTGTTGTAAGAAAGCAACATAAAGTAGACACTACAAATAAAGTGGAAATAAACGATGGTTGCATTATTAGAAGAAAAACAATGGTTACATGTATCTTTAGTCTTCGAAGAATTTTAAAATAAACCACTATTTCAATTAAACGACCAAATAACAATTTGGTTTAAACAGTGTTTTCAATTTCTTATCATAATTGGTAGTTTTAAATTATTCACAAATTAGAAAAGGAATGAAAATTGGCTTATAACATAGTAAACTAACATTGTCTAATCTAACACAACTATTTTTTTATTCACCAAACTCAAATTCTTTTTAATCGTTTTTCTTTTTATTTTTGTCGCATTTCCACTACGAGCGTTTATAGTGGTGTGAAAGGTTCTTTTATATTAAAGTTATCTAGTACATAAATGGATTTATAATGTTACAGTCCAGAATGAGGGCCGTCTAGATTATGGATGGATGTTCAAATCAGATCGACCAAGAAATGATCGATTGACCGATATGTCTAGAATCTGCCTTGCAATCCTGAAACAAATGTAAATCAAATGAGTTGAGGTTTATGATATGAATAAAACAAGAATAATAAGCAAATGAAAAGGGATATATATGGCGGAATCAAGCTGTTGGATGTGTATCACTCTTAGCTTGATCAAATGATGGACTTGAAATAGATTTGCGGATGATGGTTTGATTGAATCTCTCAATCTGGTGGGATGCTGGCACGATGTGATCGACTCTCTCAATCTGTGTTCCTCAAGGCTGATGAATCCACTAAAAACCTATAAGACCACAAATAAGTAGGACTAAAGTACCACACACTAGAATCCTAAAGAAAATCGATTTTATTCAAAGAACACTTTGATAAAAACTGAAAAACTTTTATTAACTAAATGATTGAGGTTGGTCTTTAAATTGAATCTATAGGATCTTATATAATGCTCAGAGACAAAGGTCCTAACATTCTAAAAGAAAAGAAATGAAACAAATCAAAAACAAAACACAAAATCGGAAACTAATCGTTGGAGTGATTGTAGGGATTTTGGCTTGGAGAAGGAGCTTGAGTAACCTTGAATCTGGACGGTTTAAGGGGATAAGAGAGCTTCCTTGGGTTATTCTGGATGGCTTGAATGTTTTTAATTCATGCCCAAACTCAAGGAAAAAGAGCAGTTGGGGTTTGAATTCAAGGAGCTCCAAATAAAGTAAGTTGGAGTAAATGAGGATCCTCCTGATCCTATGGTCGCTGCTGCATGGAATAGACATGCCTTACTCTTCTGGATGTTTGGATGAACTCCCTAAGTGTATAGATTGATCTCCTTGTCTCCAATGTCTGGTTTGAAATTGATTGAAGCAGTTAGATTCCAACTGAGGCAAGTGTAGAACTGGTTTGGTCAGTTTTTGAAGATTGAATCATAACTTTATTATTTCGTGACCATTTCCTGATATTTGGCTTTATGGAAAGCTAAGAAAATCCTCTTGACCTTTAAGTTTGGTTTTTGCTCGGGCCGGATATTTTTGGGGCTTAAATCGTCTTTCAAAGTTGGGTACTCGCAAATGAATGGGCTGGGAACCTCCGGTTTGTAAAATTCATAACTCCCTTGTCCGTGAATATTTTGGTCCAATACCGATTGATTTGGACTCCTTATTGAGTGTAGAATCGATAAAAATTATCCTCGTGATTAAAACCCTACTGGTTAGAAACATATGGCATTGTTAGTGCACATATATCCTGATTGGCGCCATGGCTTGTTGAGTAGGACATTGGGTTGGCCTTTGGTTCAACTACTGTTTTGATGGCCGCATCATTCCCTCCCTCTTGTAAAGGTTCTTACCTAAAAACTGGATAACCTGTACCAAGATAGATCAAGTCGGGTTTCATTCTCTTTTGAGAGTCTAGAACCTTACCTTGGTATAATTTTGGTTTGGTGATGCATGGTGCATTGGGTGGCTCTTCTTTGAAAATGTGTGAAAAGATCACGCCTCTGTTATGGTAATGGCCATTGCATATCTTATGGAGTGGATGGTTCTTCAAATTTTTTGGGGCCACGTTTCTGATCTTCTTTGGAGTTATTTGTCCTAGCAACATAAGATCATCCGGTGGGATATCTTTGAAGCTTTCTTTTTTGCAACCTGAAATAATCTCAGCATTCTGGACAAAAAGCAAGTGCATTATATCTGTCTTTGGACATTAATAAAAATAATGTGAAATTTCCAGACTTACTTTGATAACTTCCACAAGTTGAAGAATAATTTTCTTGTTTGGACAAGTTTTGTGGTTTGGATCTCGGTTTGTATGTCCCTCTCCTTGTCTGATTCCTGGATCAATTTTTTTTGGCAAAGAAAAGTGAATGATGTCTGATTTATTAAGTGATAAGGACAAATTCATACTAGAGAAACTTACCTTGTTTTGGCTTACTTTGAATGGCATTGGCTCAACCTTTCCTTGGGCTTGTTTCTGGTCAGCATCTAAAACCATTATGGCTGGTGCCTCTTCCTTTTTGGCATGTGTCTCCGTGGTTCCTGAACCTATTTCACATACTCTTGGGCAAGAAAAATGCATTAATCTTGTCATGGAGTTAATAATAAAATTCTGGTCTAATGTGAAACATACCTTAAGACTTGGCATTTGATTAAGACATTATTCAAATTTTGGTTTCCACTTGTGAGGTAGTTCATGACTGAGCTTCTGGTCTGGTTCCTTCCTTAGAACTTCAGTAAGCATGTAGCTTTCATTCATGCTCCCTATATCATGAACACACACGTCAGTTCTAGTATCTAAAGGTGGTGTTAGACACTTACCTTGGTGGGATACTTTTAGGACTGATTTTGCTTCTTTACGCAACATGAACTGCATGGTGTCTTGAACCATTTTCTGGTCCATCACAAAGGTCATGCCTGGTGTTTCCTCTCCCTTTAATTCATGCTCCTTTGACAAATACAAGTGCATGAAACTAGAATTTGGGACAAGCAAATCAGATTGAATAATACTATCACTCCTTTTCGGTAATTCAGTTTATTCTAGTGATGTTTCTTTCAATACTTCCTTAGATGGACAAGTAACAGCAAAGTGTCCATCTTAATGACATCTATAACATGTCTGAACTTTTAAAGTTTTAGGATTAGAACACTTACCTTGTTCAGCCTTGCTCATGCTTGACGGTATGGACATATTTGTGCATTAAACCTTCTTGTGGTCCCTTGAATGGTTTACTACTTTTAGATCTTATTCTTTGGACTTATGTTCATTATGATCTGAAGTAACATCCTTGGACACAGATAAGTGCATCATACCAGTGGGAGATGATTCATAAACCAATTTTTCAAGTATAGGACTTACCATATCCTTTGCTTGAATTATCAGTTTGACTGATTTTTCTTTGTGCATGGCAAACGTGTCTTGGCTGACAAAGTTCTTCTTCTCCATGGTATTTGGGACCTTATCATGTGGATATTGATCATAGAAAACCGTGGGCCTCTGGTTTGGCCAAACCTGGTTTTGATGGATCAAGCTTCTATGACATTCTTTTGGTACAACTCTCTTTGCCTCTTTAGACCCATGGCTTGAAAAACTCTTGGATACCTTTCTCTTATCTCTGGTGTTGGAAGTGAGGATACATACTTCATGATCATTGCATATTTAATATTTTACCACATTTTGATAGTCTCTCCATGACTTTTCGACCGTGGGCTTTCTACACTTTTCCACCATTTGTATGCTCGTCTGGATAGTTGTTTGTTGGCATGAGCTAGGCTTTCATTCTTTGGCACAACATGGTATGAAAACCAATCATCCATGTTTCTTTCCCATGATAGATAGTAATCTGGCCACCTGCTTCCTGAAAAAGAATAAAACTTAACTACAGTAGCAAACTTATAATCATGATAAGAATGACTTAAGTATTCATGAGTGTAAGAAGTTCGGTGTGGGTTGATCCATGAAGTATCTGGTGGCTTGAGATCAACATATGAAGCCTCTGGTGCAGTCTCAAATCTAACATATGAAGCCTCTGGTGCAGTCTCAAATCTTCTTTTTCCCTTTGTTGGTCATTGGACTTGTGCCTTGCTTCCAACCGAGTTAATTCTTTCATTCAACCGAGCCAATTGTTTGTTGAGCTCTTAAATACTGGCCAGTTGTTGGTTTAGTGTGGCCATCTGAGTTTTCTCTTCCATGTATTCATGAATCAATCTCAAAAGATCAAGTGAAGTATGAGGAAGTTTTGGGTCGAGCAAGAAAATAAGCAAACTGCAAACTAATTAAGACTAAACCGAGAAAATATGCAATTATGAACTAAACTATGCAAAATTATTTTATTTTGGTTTTTTTTAATGCAAGATCGTGTCGAAATAATAGGGAATGCTAATAAACACAATGAAAGGAAATATGGAATGCAAAACTAACACTAATACCTTTTTTTTTATTTGTTCTTATGATGCAAATAATTAAAAAACAAGATGCAAGCAATAACGAAACAATGCTATGAAATATTTATTTTATTGGTTTTGTTTTTATGAAAGCACGAAGTAGAAAAATAATAATGGCCAAATGAAATAACTAATGATTTTTTTAGTTTTGATTTTACCTTGATATGCAAAATAAATAAAAAGGAACAATTCAAATGCAGATTTTTTTACTTTTCTAAAATGGAAACAAATTAATGCAAATAACTATGCCTAACTTTTTTTTTGAATTTTCGTGGATCAAACAAGCTAAAATTTTTTCTTTATTTTTCTTTTTCGTGGTTTTAAAATGATGAACATCAAGAACAAAATATGCAGAAAATAAACTTGAAACAAAAGAAACAGTTTTTACGGAGTTTTTGATTTATGAATGGAAAAACAAATGCAAGCAAGTATGAGATGCAAGGATAGATGTCACCTGAGTCAGGAAGTTTAGCTATGATACCAAATGTTACAGCCCAGAATGGGGGTCGTACAGATTGTGGATGGATGTTCAAATCGGATCGACCAAGAAATGATCGATTGATCGATATGTCTAGAATCTGCTTTGCAACCCTGAAACAAATGCAAATAAAATGAGGTGAGGTTTCTGATCTGAATAAAACAAGAATAATAAAAAAAAGAAAAGGGATAGATATGGCGAAATCAAACTACTGGATGTGTATCACTGTCAGCTTGATCAAAGGATTGACTTGAAGTGAATTTGCGGATGATGGTTTGATTGAATCTCTCAATCTGGTGGGATGATGGAACGATGTGATTGACTCTCTGAATCTGTGTTCCTCAAGGCTGCTTAATCCACTAAAAACCTATTTGATCACGAATCAGTAGGACTAAAGTACTTCACACACTAGAATCCTAAATACAATCGATTTTATTCAAAGAAGACATTGATAAAAACTCAATAAAATTTTATTAACTAAATGATTGAGGGTGTTCTGTACATTGCACGTATATGAGCTTATATAATGCTCAGAGACAAAGGTCCTAACGTTCTAAAAGAAAAAAAGGAAACAAATCAAAAACAAAGCACAAAATCGGAAACTAGCCGTTGGAGTGATTGTAGGGATTTTGGCTTGGAGAAGGAGCTTGAGTAATCTTGAACCTGTACAGTTTAAGCGGATAAGATATATTCCTTGAGATCTTATGGATGTCTTGGAATGTTTTTAAGTCGTGCCCAAAATCAAGGAAAAAGAGATGTTGGGGTTTGAATGCAAGGAGCTCCAAATAAGGCAAGTTGGGGTAAATGAGGATCCTCCTAATCCTATGGTTGCTGGTGCATGGGACAGACATGCCTTCCTCTTATGGATGGTTGGATTAACCCCCTAAGTGTATATATTGATATCCTTGTCGCCAATGTCTTGTTTGTAACTAATTGAACCAGTTAGCTTCCAATTGAGACAAGTGCATAACTGATTTGGCCGGTTTTGGAGGTTGGATCATAACTTCATTATTCCGTGACCCTTTCTCCTGATACTTGGCTTTATGGAAAGTTAAGAAACTCCTAATAACTTCTAAAGATTTTTTTTTGTCTCGGGCCGGATTCTTTTGGGGTTTAAATCGTCTTCCAAAGTCAGGTACTCGCAAATGAACGGGCTGGGGAACCTCCGGTTTGTAAAATTCATAACTCCCTTGTCCGTCAATATTTTTGCCTGATTCTAATTGGGTTAAAATCATTCTTGAGTGTACAATCCATGAAAATTATCCTCTGGATTAAAACCTTCTTGGTTATAAAGATATGACATTTTTAGTGCACATATATCCTGATTGGCGCTATGACTTGTTGATTAGGGCATTGGGTTGACTTCTGGTTCAGCTACTGTTTTGATGGCCGCATCATATAAGGTTGGGTGTAAGAATAATTTTTTTATTAGAAATCTCTATTTCTTCCCTTCTCTATTGATGTTGAGACCTAAAGTAGAGAAGTGAATATTATATTGGAAGCATTAATCATTATAAAAAAAATCGTTATACACAGACCCGCATGTGGACACCTAGGTAATAAATCAAGCTATGTTATTATAGTGTGACTAAATATAAATGAAATATGATGAGCACACATAATTCATATGGTACAATATGAAATAATGAGAGATTTAGAAAGAGTTCATTGCTGGGGAATGAAGAACATGAAGAACAAGAGAGAGATTTCAAAATTAGAGAGAGAGATTTCGAAATTAGAGAGAGAGAAGGAGAGAAAATGTTTCCTTGCTGAATATTGTTTCTGGTTACATGTTTATATAGACTGATACATAGCTAGCTAGGATACAAGGTAATACAAGAAACAAATGAGAAAGAATAGGACAAGAAGCTCTTGCAGCAGAAGTGAAAGTTACATGCCATCTTTCTCTCTCCTCCTTAACCAAATATGTGATATTTGCTTGTCTTCAGCCTCCAACGAGTTCCTCCTTGGTTAAACCTTCTAGAGAGCTTCTGATTACTTAGACAATAGATTTAGGTAATTCCCATTTAGTTGTTTGCCGTCCAAGCGAAGTTAGGTTGAGAATCTCAATACTGTACAAACATAATGATTTCATTTAATCCGAATTGCTTCTATCTCTTCTTCAACTCTAGCTTATTTCTTCTTCATGTCAACAATCCTTCTCAAGCTTGACCATAGGTACTGGTCAAGCTTGGAAACCATGAAGCATTCCCTCATTAAAACCTTAGCTTGGAAAAACCACATGGTATAAAAACCAAGTCAAGGAAAAACAGTATAACACTTCATGGAAAGAGGATCAGTGACATGTGAGGTCTATGAGTCAAAGTTTTGGATGGATGGACTCAAAAACCTTGCTACTGGCTCCCTTGGTGAATATGTAAACCAGTTGATCTTCACTCCTAGAATAGCATGAAAGGATGACTTGCTGCTCCACTGCTTGTCTCACCTTGTGACAATCCACTTCTATATGCTTAGTCATTTCATGGAAGACAGAGTTGGATGCAATATGTATTGCTGCCTGGTTATCACAATGCAGGGTCACTGGAGAGGTTATCTCAATCCCCAAGTCCCTCAACAGTCCCTTGATCCATATGAGTTCACTAGTAAGCTTCCTCATAGATCGGTACTCTGCCTCAACACTTGAGCAAAAAACAACCTTTTGCTTCTTGCTTTTCCATGTAACTAAGTTCCCTCCAATAAATGTGCAATAACCTGTTGTTGATCTCCTATCTACTCTGTCTCCAACCCAATCATCATCACAATACCCCTACGACCTCAGTGTTTCCATTGCAACTCATCCATACACCTTGACCCGGAGCTTGTCTCTAGTATCTCAAGATCCTCTCAACCATGTTCCAGTGATGAACCTTAGGAACTTGCATGTGCTGACTTACCTGATTCATAACAAAATAAATGTCTGGTCTTGTGATGGTCAGATAGATGAGTTTTCCAACCATTCTTCTATACTTCTTGACATCATCAAATGGAGTGTCCTCATACTCCCCCTCTCGCAGAACTTTGTACCCATCTTCAAGGGGAGTCTTAGCTAGTCTTCCTCCAATATTCCCTGCCTCACCCAATAGATCCATAGCATACTTCATCTGAGACAGAAATAATCCTTCCTTGGACCTACACACTTCAATTCCAAGGAAATACTTAAGCTCTCCAAGATCTTTGATATCAAACACTGGTTTTAGAAATGTTTTAGTTTCCTGGATCCTTTCCTTGTCGCTTCCTGTTATGATAATATCATCCACATATATCAAGATAACAACAATTCCTTGTGGACCAGTCAGTGTGAAGAGAGTATGATCAGCTTCTGACTTCCTAAACCCTCTTCCATTCAGTGTGGTGCTAAGCTTGTGATACCAAGCTCTTGGTGATTGCTTCAAGCCATAAATCGCTTTATTCAACCTCAACACATTCCCTCGCTTGACCAAATGTTCTAGACCATGAGGAGGATGCATGTAGACCTCATCTTCTAACTCTCCTTTCAGGAAAGCATTTTTCACATACATTTTGCCAAAAGTTCCATTCTAAATTAGTGGCGAGTGAGAAAATGATCCTAATGGTGTGAATATTTGCTACTGGTGCAAAGGTATCAATATAATCCTCTCCATATGTCTGAGTGAACCCTCTTGAAACCAACCTAGTCTTGCGCCTCTCCACTGTTCCATCTGCTAAGTATTTGATGGTGAAGATCCATCTACTGCTTACTGCCTTCTTGCCCTTAGGAAGCTCAGCCTCATACCAAGTATCATTGACTATCATAGCATTGGTTTCATTTCC
The DNA here is from genome assembly GCA_905132885.1 of Moricandia moricandioides. Lineage (NCBI taxonomy): Eukaryota > Viridiplantae > Streptophyta > Magnoliopsida > Brassicales > Brassicaceae > Moricandia > Moricandia moricandioides. Next base: position 8,974 of record CAJHQQ010004528.1, on the reverse strand, counting down.
AACAGAGTCTCTCCACTCTTCAAGCTACATTGCCTCTTCATATGACCTTGGAATATACTCTTGATCTAGTTGACCAATAAAGACTTGATGTTCTTGTAAGAATTGAGCCAATGAGCATACTGCCTGTATAGAGTGAGCCACTGCCTGATAGTTGAAGTAAACCCTTGTGTTGATCCAATTTGAAGGATCCTTTCCCAGCCTTGTGGTTCTCCTAAGAGGATGAACTGCTTCAGGTTCTTCTCCCATATCAGATTCTGTTTCATCATTTTGATGCATTGGTTCTTGTTTTCTTTCATCCTGATCATGAGTTTCTTGTTGATTCCCCCCTTCAGGATCAGGATGAAAGTTTCTACAGCTTCCACAGCCCCATCATCTTCATCAACTACAACCTTTGGACCAGGTTCAGCTTCAGCTTCAGGAGAATTCCTCCTTGTTTCTTGATTCGCCTGAGACATACCAATACCAAGACTCTCCAGTATGATCCTGAGGTTTGTGGGTTTCTCGGATGCTTGAGATAAATCCTTCAAATCGTCCCAACGCTTCTCCTCATAGTATCCCTTTGTCTCCACAAAATTTACATCTCTTGATATTAACACCCTTCTTGACACTGGATCATAGCACTTATAACCCTTTTGTGTAGGAGAGTAGCCAATGAACATAGCTTTTGAGCTTTTAGCATCAAACTTTTTCCTTTTCTCCCCTGGTATCAACACAAAACATAGGCACCCAAACATACGCAAGTGGTCCAAAGGTGGCTTGGTCTTGTTTAGGACCTCAAAAGGAGATAGGTCGTTGAGGAGTTTGGTTGGATTCATATCGATCAGATAACTAGCAGACATCACAGCATCACTCCAGAATTGTTTTGGAACATTGGTGTGAAACATCATTGATCTTGCTACCTCCATTAAATGCCTATTCTTCCTCTCAAAAACTCCATTCTGTTGAGGAGGATAAGGGCAGCTTGTCTGATGACTAATCCCATGCTGAGCCATATATTGCTTGAATGCTTGACTGGTGTACTCTCCACCATTATCAGACCTCAAAATTTTCAGCTTTGCATTGAAATTGTTGTAGACATGGGTCTGGAAATTCTTGAAAGCCTCCAGCACCCTGTCCTTTGACTGAATCAGTGCACCCATGTGTATTTGGACTTCTCATCAATGAAGGTGACAAAGTATTTGTGATTTTCTCTGGACATACAAGGTGCAGTTCACACATCAGAGTGAACCAGGTCGAAACACTTCTCATAGATAGTGTTAGACCTTGGAAAGACTGTCCTACAATGCTTCCCCAAGATGCAAGCTTCAAATCACCATTCTTAAACACCACACCAGGGAGCATCAGATTTAAAGCTCTAGTATGAGGATGTCCCAATCTAGCATGCCATATGGTGCTCTCAACCCCAGTAGATGTACTGACCATGCAAAGAGAAGGAGATGCTTCAGACAACTTAGTCTTATGAAGGTGATATAGTTACTGATGGATGTGATCTTTTCCAATTATCTTCGCTGTCTTCAGGTCTTGAAATTCAACCTCATTAGGTCTGGAGAGAACTTGACAACTCAGATCAACAGTAGCTCTTTTCACTAATAGCAAGTTTGATGTGAACTGAGGCATATACAAGGCAGTTGATTCCCTATCAAACAACCTAAGGTTCCCTATCCCTTCTATCTTAACATTATCACCATTTAATATAATCACATTCCCTGAGGCAGGCTGGACATCACTAATCAAGTTCCTATCACTAATCATGTGATGGCTAGCTCCTGAATCTATAATGATGGGTTTAGAGTCAAGAGAGTTTTTACCAGCCTTTGTGGGTGAGATAAGGACCTTGGCGGATTTGATAAAGGTATCCAGGTCTCTCCTAGTCAATGGGCCATCACAGCTGGTCGCACCATCCAGACTACTCAATGTTCCTCCTTCATTTGAATCACCAATGAAAGATGAGTACATGGTTTGTCCTTGAGTCAATGTGTTTGCTCCTTGTTCTCTTTGGACCAGAGAGCATACATCTTCTAAGTTTGGAAGCTTGCTTTCTCTAAGGATATGACTTATCAGCTTGTTGCAGGACGTGTTTAGGTTCAGGAGAAGGCTAAAGACCTTATCTTGCTCATATCTTTCCCTTATGACCTCTAGATCTGTAGAGAAAGGCCTCAACATATCCATCTCTGCCCATAAGCTTCTGAACATCCAAAAATACTGATTGAACTCCATTTTCTCTTGGGTCAGATGGTTGATAGTCCTTTTGACTTCAAATACCCGGCTCAGGTTGGAGAGATTCCCATAAACAGTTTGAAGACTCTCTCATAGCTTCTTGGCAGTTTCATGGTGTGAGTAAGCCTCCAAGATGGTTTTTGAAAGAGAGTTGTGTATGATTCCAAGTGGTTGCTGGTGTTCTTGAACCCACTTGATTTCATTCTTCAAGCAAGTAGCCTGACTATCCTCTTGAGCCATCCTCTTTGAAGTTTCAGCCTCCATGATATGGTTGTCCCAAAGTCCATGACTCTCCAAGGTAACTTTGGCCACTCTTTACCATAACATATAGTTAGGACCCTCAAGGATCACTGGAATAAGGTTCTCCTTCTCCATTTTTCTGGTCGAAACTATTTTACCCAATGGGTAAAGCTATGGACCAGTGGGTAAAAGTGAAGAACACAAAATTTTTGAAAAGAAACATAAGAGATTTTTGGATGAAAAGAGCTTTGCGGCAATGAAAAAAGCTTAGTGCTCTGATACCATGAAAGAATGAGAGATTTAGAGAGATTTTATTGCTGGGGAATGAAGAACATGAAGAACAAGAGAGAGAGAGAGAGAGATTTCGAAATTAGAGAGAGAGAAGGAGAGAAAATGTTTCCTTGCTGAATATTGTTTCTGGTTACATGTTTATATAGACAAATACATAGCTAGCTAGAAGACAAGGTAATACAATAAACAAATGAGAGAGAATAGGACAAGAAGCTCTTGCAGCAGAAGTGAAAGTGACATGCTATCTTCCTCTCTCCTCCTTAACCAAACATGTGATCTTTGCTTGTCTTCAGCCTCCAACGAGTTTTTCCTTGATCAAACCTTCCATAGAGCTTCTGATTACTTAGACAATACATTTAGGCAAGTCCCATTCAGTTGCTTGCCTTCCAAGTGAAGTTAGGTCGAGAATCTCAATACTATATGGACATAATGATTTCACTTGATCCGAATTGCTTCTGTCTCTTCTTCAACTCTAGCTTGTTTCTTCTTCATGTCAATACAATATTGCAAAACACCTCTCAATATGGAGGAAATGTGACTCCAATATTGCATAAAGCGTATGTAATGTTGTTACTCTTGGTAGTGGCTTGGTGAGCACATCTGCAAGCTTGTTTCTTGTTGAGACATGAAACACCTTGAACAAACCAAGTTGAACTTGTTCACGAATAAAGTGATAGTTAAGTGCAATGTATATGATCTGGGAAGAAACCATAAGCCTATGCCTAAGTACAAAACTTGATTTATCCTCAAAAAGGAAGCCATATAGACCCATAATAAATTGACACTAAAAACATTTTCTGACCATAATTGATTTCTTGATGCATCGATGTACTACTGTGCATACTATTAACTTTTCGTAGTAGAATGATATATTGAAAATAAGATCGAGCTCCACCATTAAATGAAACTGTGACAACCTTTTTCCTCAAAATTATATAATTAAATAATATTCTTTGAAAAGTCTACAGACAAGTACTTACAAAGTCAACTTAATAATATTTTACAATTCCACTTAACAGAAACGTCCAATACATAAGTTGGCCCAATAGCCCAACATATAATATCCGAAATAACGATAACATAAATCCGAAAGTCTGAAATACGAAATAACAGAACGGTAGATAGAAGCCCGAAGACCCCAAAACCCATATATATATATATATATATATAAGCGGAAATGCGTAAACCCAAATAGCGCCAAAAAGCCCCAAGTCCGATAATATCACTCCTACTCGGCGGTCTCACCTGAAAGGGGGAGAAAGAGGGGTAGTGATAGGAGAGTCACTCAGTGAAGTATGAGATGCTAAATCCGAAGTCCATAGACTCCGTCATAACACCCCGAATAAATATAATTAAATCCTAATATGTACAAACACGGCACCTAAAGTACCCAAGCAACAAGCAATGGTCCTAGCGAGGCGCACACTCGCCGCCCACTGATAGGGATAAGTTTAATCCTAAGTCTAGTTGTAGTACTTAAGAGTCAATCCATCCTAAGTCGATCTCAAACACCAAGAATACAGGTCATCAAGCTTAATCTAAACAATTAAAAGGATAGATGATTGGTAACAAGCTAAGAACCTAGAAACTTAAACAAGATATGAGTGCAAGAGTCAAACTTTCAATCTATAACTAAAGATGGATCCATGGGCAAAGGTAATTGGATTTGTTGATCATGCTTCAATCTAGGATGTTCAAACCAAACAATCAACAAGTCTATAGGTCTAGAACTCATAAAATAGACTAATCCAAGGTCATGGCAATAATCCCTATGCTAATCAAGCATTAAGCATCAAATGGTCATTGGCCTAACACCATCAAGCATGCATGAATCACTAGTCTACTAACCATCTAGCAGTCCTAACATCAAATGGTCATTGGTTATTCATGCTAGAGCAATATCAAGTTGGTTCAGACATTTTAACAAACACTTGTGGTGCAGAAAATGTCTAAGGATCTAGTTTAGACTTGATCACCCTAAACTAGCATTAAGGACACTTGATAAGCATAGAACAATGTTAATCAAGCAAGATACATCCTAAACATCCACCTAATCACCCTAATCTACCTAACCATAGATCCAATAGGGGTCTACTCACTAATATTCATGAGAATCCTTAAAACCATGGTTGATTCAAGGTTAAACATGATTAGAAAGCAAGATCCCAACTTTAAACACAAGAAACAAGATGGAAATAGAATAAAGTATCAAACTTTCACCAAAATGGTCTTGAGTTTAGATGGAAAACAAGATAAGATCCTAAAATTAGGTCTTATGAGTATTTATATGAAGCTAAAACTCGAGCTGGTTCAATCACAATACCCAGATTAAACCAGAATAAACCAAAACAAAAAATAAAAACGACGGCCGCGACCCACGATCAGCCGCGGCGACATGCCCGCGGCTCTCCTCCTTTGGCCGCGACCTCATTTGCCCGCGGTGGGGCCCGCGGCAAATCCCTGGTCGTTTGGTCGAGCAATTCCCGCGACCCTCGTGATCCGCGGCCATCAGCCCGCGGTGACCTTCTCCTGGCCGCGGCCTTTCTACGCCGCGGTGCTGCCCGCGGTGGCACCCTGCCCGATTCGTCGTCCATCTGCCGCGGCCTGCGTATGCCGCGGCGTAGCCCGCGGCCAGTCCCTGCCCATTCTTCACTCCTTTGAATGCTTCATGACCCATTTGGCTCCAAAATTTCCCTTGTACTTTTCCAAACCTGAAAATATGAAAATGCAATGCAATGCAACCTATATGAACCTAAACACTAACTCAAATGACCATTTTATACACAAAATGTAAGATTAAAAACATGAATTATGCAAGATATCAACTCCCCCCAACTTGTCCTTTACTTGTCCACAAGTGAACTTTCGAGTGCAAGGGAGAAAAAGAATGACAGATTGGGAGATTAAACCGAAAGATACTCTTCAAAACCATCAATGTGACATCCTTACAAAACATTACCAAGTAGCAAGAACAGTCCTCCTAAAAACTCTAACTTCTCTAGGCCTATTTCAACTCCTTAACCTTTACACTTACCACCAAGATTCCACAAGCAAATCAATCAACCAACCCTCACATTCATTGGCATAAACATATAAAGTGAACTCTTGCAAATGGGGATTTGATCTCAGTCATTTGGTTTGGTGAGTGAAAATGGTCTAATGTGAAAGAAGAGAAGGCTTTTAATGCATCTTTTCAAAGTGGTATCACTCAAGAACATGAACTTGATCAATATGCAAAATTTATCTAAGACTAGGAGCAATTCACGCATACATAGACCGGTTCTCATCAAACTACCCTTGTCCTAAGTGATTCCATGCTCTACCCTTCTTTTCCATCCCAATGCCCAAAGACAACACTCATCTCACCCTCACTCAATGAACACTCTCTTTTCTATTTCTTTGTCTCAACCAATCTAGGGACTTTTATCTTTGATAACTCTTGTAGTAGCTCTTCTTTTCCCCATTCTCTTATTGTTTCCCTTTTTTTTTTCTTTTTTCTTTTTGGGGTATCTATTTAACAACTTAGAGCTTTTCTTTTCTTATTTCTTTTCTGTCCCTAGAGGTTTCTCTTTCCATAACACTCTTTTTGTTCACCTCTCTTCCCAAACCCAAGATCTTAACTCATAAGCACACAAACCCAAACTACCATCCTAATCGCTAGCTCAAATGAGGTCCTAATGCTAGCAAAAGATGAGAACAAACCTATGTCGCTCCCAATACTCTCAAGATTTTGCACATGACAAGCTATCAATAAGAGACCTCACACAAACAAATCAATGGTGGTTTCAAAGAATGGTAAGGGTTCATGGGTGTGGGGTGCCATTTGGGTTATCAACAGGATAATGAATGGAATAAGGTAACCCAAATGTGTATAAAATCCATGACCAAGTATGCAAATGCCCATGTGCAAGAGAATTAAGACTCATTAAACTCTAATTCATTTGGGGTTGGTTTCAAGAGTAAGCGAGTTTCGTCAATCCAGCAAGTTTCAAGAGGAGTTTTCAAGGCTCGAAGTGTGCAAGTCTATTAAGAAAATGCTCAAGCTACTTACCAATATTGAGAAGGGTGTCACATTGAGTTTTTTGTATGAGTTCTTCCTAAGCTATCTCCCAATCCATGAATGCTATCCTAACAATGCAATGCAGATGCAAATGCTTTGTTTTTTTTTTTATTTGCAATATGTCTATACAATGCAACACTCAAAAACCAAAAACAAAAGGGATATTAGCAACTTGGTGCTCCCCCCAACTTGAACCACACAGTGTCTGGGTGTCCAAGTAGAGGAAAGACCGAAAATAAGAGAAGAAAAATGCTAAAGAAAGAAATATATACAAAAGGAAAGGTATAGAGAGTACCTCACAGCTCGGTTGGACCGAGCGTCGTGTCTGTGTCAGAAGTCGGGATGTAGGGGGTTTCATTGTCGGAGTCGGGCAAGGGAAGTGGTGGAACGGGGTGCCTGATCCGTCTCGACCGGCGCTCACGAGGTTCGCGTAGGGAAGCACGCGGTTCTTCATAGTAGGTCTCTGTGGCACTTGCACCTCCATAAGAAGAGTGTCTATGAGGGAGAACCAGCCCCTCTGAGTCATCACCAGCAGCTGTTCCTTCTTCCATGGGTGTATCAGTAGTGACCGGAGTCGAACCCCGTGACCTCCTAGGTCTCAATGTCAAATTCTTCACCTTCTTCGCTAGATAGTTCACCGACTTGACTAGCTTCGCAATCGTTCTGTCTTGGAACTTATTCCCTCTCTGAAGTGAGCGAATCTGCATATGCGCTTCTCGTAGCGGACCATCAGCAAGAGAACCACTATAAGGAGTGAAGTAATAGCGCGAACTTCCATAAGTGGTGCTTGATCCCATCGTCTCATGCTTTGCCTCTTCAGTCTCAATAACATGCTCCTTCATCTTCTTTTTACTGATCCTTCTTGGAATCTCTTGGACTAAGGCATTGTACCATAACTCCTCTGAATGTCGAAATTTGATGTTGCTATTCTTTGCTAGTGAGGTGATTGCCGGGTTAGGAAGGAGGATCTTCACGGGGTCTTTGGCGCAAGTCTTGTACTTGAAAACCCAAGAGGTACCCACCCGTCCACCAAGGAACTCACGCAATGTGAGAAATGCTTCATCCATCAACACATAGTCGGTAGGTGTCTCTGTTGGATGGATGTCCATGGCTTCCGAAAGGGGGGTTATTAGTCCTCCAATCTGTAGCTCCGGTGAAGAATCCTTTGTTGTCCACGCCCAGGTTTGGTAGTGCAGTAGGCGTGTGACAAAAAGTCCCACCATTCCCGGGCCATCATCATTCTTCCCCTCATGGACCGGACTTCCACTAGCAAACATTGGCATCAGAGGTTTGAGTGCTATGGTGAGGAGGCGCAACTCATCGTCAACCACTCGCCCCGACTCCTTTCTACCATATAGGGTTTCAGCCAAGACCCTGTGGACATAGCGAATGGCGGGGTGTCGAATATCCTTGGACTTGTTCCTTTTTGTGTTATGTGACCCCGCTGCGATCGTTTCCCATAACTTCATGGGCTCTTCCCTGTAGCGTGTCAAAGAAGTCTCTGCCCTATCCGAGAATCCCATGACCTCACCAATATGCTTGAAGGACATTTGGTAAGTTCGCCTCTCTATTTTGAACTTGATGAAACCATACCCTTCATCATGATCTCGCAGTTCGGAATGGAATTGAACATCCAATGAAGAGAGGAATTCACGTGTAGCCACTTTATAGCCCGGTCTATGGAGGGTCAATAAGCTCTGAAGACCCATGTTGCTCAACAAGAAGAGAACATCATCGTAGATACCCAGCTTGTGCAAAATCTGAACGTCGGGGTAGGGGGTCGGTTTGAAATCCATGGCCTTGATGAGGCGGGCAATTTCGGTAGGTGGTGGTTTCTTCTTTGGTTGGGACTTTTGCTTCTTTTGCTTAGGGACTGCTTCTCCTTCACTTCCCGACTCACTATAGTTCACCTCCTCTACCTCCTTTGCTTTTCCCTTTCGACCCTTAGCTCTAGAGGAGCTTCCCCCTCCTACATTCATGCTCATTGAGCCTTTCTTTGGAACATGAGATGGCCTTGTAGTGTTATCCTTTGTCACTCCCATGGTGATTCCTACAAATCAAACACTCAAACAAAAGGGGTGAGTTCACATACATGGCTTAACAAGAAACTCACAAGAGACTTAAACAAGTTTCTTAAAAGTATCCAAGAGATGATTAAACTTCTTG
>CAJHQQ010004527.1:0-26931 GCA_905132885.1 Moricandia moricandioides | reverse complement strand
CTTCTCACCATATGATTAGTTATGCTAAGTTGATTAGTGATGTTAAGCCTACCTCAGGGAATGTCATGATTGCAAATGGTGATAAAATACCCATCAAAGGTGTAGGAACACTGAAACTATTTGATAAGGAAACCAAAGCCTTTTACATGCCATCCTTTGCATCTAATCTTTTATCTGTCAAGAAAGCTGCTACTGATCTAAATTGTAAAGTTATTTTCAGTCCTAATGATGTTGTCTTTCAGGATATTGACTCTCTTAGGTTGATTGGAAAAGGTGTTACAAAGGAGGACTTGTATCTTCTGGAAGACACCAAGCTTATCTCTGATTTTTCTTATGCTCTTAGTTCTGTTCCTGCTTTAGACAATGATGTTTTATGGCATGCTAGGCTAGGCCATCCCCATTCTCGTGCACTAAGTTTATTATTGCCTGATGTTTCTTTTAAAAATGATGGCTGTGAGGCATGTATACTTGGAAAACATTGCAAGACTGTGTTTCCTAAGTCATCTACTATCTATGAAAATTGCTTTGATCTTATACATTCTGATGTTTGGACAGCACCATGCCTTTCTAGAGAGAACCATAGATATTTTGTTACATTCATAGACCAAAAATCTCAGTATACTTGGCTGACTATGATTCAATCAAAGGATAGGGTGCTAGATGCTTTTATCAACTTCCAAACATACATCACTAACCATTTCAATGTTAAGATCAAAGTATTCAGGTCAGATAATGGGGGGGAATACACAAGCCTAGCCTTTAAAACTCACTTGGCCAAGCATGGTATTATTCATCAAACCAGCTGCCCCTATACTCCACAACAAAATGGTGTAGCTGAGAGGAAGAACAGGCACCTAATGGAAGTGGCGAGGTCCATGATGTTCTATACCAGTGTGCCCAAACGTTTTTGGAGTGATGCTGTTATGGCAGCATGCTATTTGATCAATAGAACTCCTACAAGAGTTCTAGATGATCTCACACCTTATGAGGTATTAAACAAGAGAAAACCCTCTATTAATCATCTAAGAGTATTTGGTTGCTTGTGCTATGTGTTGCAGCCAGGTGAACTTAGAAACAAGCTTGAAGCTAGGAGTATTAAGGCTGTGTTTCTTGGTTACTCAACCACTCAAAAGGGGTACAAATGTTATGCTCCAGACACAAGAAAGGTCCTAGTCTCCAGAGATGTCAAGTTTATAGAATCTAGATGTCAAGTTGATGAGAAGAATTGGGACAGTATCAAAGATCTCTCACAAGGTCGCTCGGATAGAGCAAATAACCTTAGACACATTTTAGAGAGCCTTGGGATTGGGATGCCTCAGGAGGATCAGAGGTCAAGGGAACCTCAAACTGGTCCAACAACAGATGTTAATGAGGACTTAGAGACCATTCATCCTGATCTTGAGGGGGAACACCATACTGATCATGGACAATCACCTACTGGTCCAATATTCCATGATCAGGATGAAAGGCAACAAGAAGAGGCCATACCCCAACAGAGTGAAGCTGAGTCTGATGAAGCAGAACCCTTAGAGGACGCTCAAGTTCAGCCACTTAGAAGAAGTACTAGACTAAAGAAGGATCCATCAAACTGGATAAACACAAGGGTGTACTTCAATAGCCAGGCTGTAGCACATCCCACACAAGCTGTATGCTCACTTGCTCACTATCCTATGGACCATCAAGCCTATATTACTGCCATAGACCAAGAGTACATTCCAAGGACATATGAAAAGGCAATGGAGCATGAGGAATGGAGAAGCTCTGTGGATGATGAGACTAAGGCCATGATTAAAAATGATACATGGTATGAAAGTGAGCTACCAAAGGGAAAGAAAGCAGTTACAAGCATGTGGGTCTTTACAATCAAGTATTTGGCTAATGGAAAGGTGGAAAGGCGTAAGACAAGACTGGTAGCTAGAGGATTCACACAGACCTATGGTGAGGACTACCAGGACACATTTGCATCAGTGGCCAAGTTACACACAATCAGAATCATTCTATCCCTTGCAACCAATCTAGAGTGGGATTTGTGGCAAATGGATGTCAAAAATGCATTCCTCCAAGGGGAGTTAGAGGATGAAGTGTATATGCGTCCACCACCTGGCCTAGAACACTTAGTAGCACCAGGAAATGTATTGAGACTCAAGAAGGCTATCTATGGTCTGAAACAATCACCAAGGGCTTGGTACCACAAGCTGAGCACAACTCTTAATGGTAGAGGATTCAGGAAATCAGAAGCTGACCATACCTTGTTCACACTTTCAAGCTCAAGAGGCATTGTGGTAATCTTAGTGTATGTGGATGACATTATCATCACTGGTAGTGACAAAGAGGGCATCAAAGAAACCAAGGTATTCCTTAAAACTGTATTTGCTATTAAGGATTTAGGTGAACTCAAGTACTTTCTTGGGATTGAAGTATGCCGCTCTAAAGAGGGGCTCTTCTTGTCCCAAAGAAAGTACACACTTGATCTTTTAAATGAGGCAGGGAACCTTGGAGGGAGACAAGCAAAGACGCCTCTTGAAGAAGGCTACAAGGTGCTGCGAGAGGGGGAGTTTGAAGATGAACCACATGATGATGTTAGACAATATAGGAGAATGGTGGGCAAGCTAATCTACCTAACAATCACTAGACCAGACATATGCTTTGCTGTGAATCAAGTGAGTCAGCATATGCAAGCTCCTAAGGTTCACCACTGGAACATGGTTGAGAGAATCTTGAGATACCTAAGGGAAGCCCCAGGGCAAGGCATTTGGATGGGATGCAATGGAAGCAGTGAGATTGTTGGGTATTGTGATGCTGATTGGGCAGGAGATAGGGTTGATAGGAGATCAACTACTGGATATTGTACATTCCTTGGAGGCAACTTGGTGACTTGGAAGAGTAAGAAGCAGAAGGTGGTTTCATGCTCAAGTGCTGAAGCAGAATACAGAGCCATGAGGAAGCTCACAAATGAATTGGTGTGGATTAAGGGGCTGCTAAGAGACTTGGAGATTGAGACCACAACACCAATCACAATGCATTGTGATAATCAAGCTGCCATTCCCATTGCTAGCAACTCAGTTTTCCATGAGAGAACCAAACACATTGAGGTAGATTGTCACAAGGTTAGACAAGCAGTAGAACAGAAGATCATTCTACCTTGTTACACAAGAAGTGAGGAGCAGTTGGCTGATATCTTCACTAAAGCTGCGAGTACAAAGGTCTGTGAGTTCATTCATTCAAAACTTGGACTCATAGACCTCTCACCAGACTGATTCCCTTTGCCATGAAGTGTTCTACTCTTTTTCCTTGGCTAGGTTTTTATCCCAAGTGGTTTTTTTCCTAGCTAAGGTTTTAATGAGGGAATGCTTCATGGTGTCCAAGCTTGACCAGTCCCTATGGTCAAGCTTGAGGGGGAGTGTTGACATGAAGACATGAATGGCAAAGAAAAGAAGAAGAGATCACAAGAGAAATGGTATCTAGATGTTTAAGTTTAGAGTGGTCCATACAGGTTGTGTCCGTACAACCTAACTTGGACCTTTCTTGGTTTGCAAGGGAAGTTAAGGTCTGGTCACTTGAATGGGATCAGTTACACTAACAAGAAGAATAATACTTGTCTACAAAGAAGAAAAGAGAAGTTGGAGACCAAGGGGGAAGAAGTCACTAGTGGTCCAAGGAATTTGAATCTGTGTGGACAGGTCACTTTCAGCTCAGTCTGGACGAGCCACAGTCTGCCCCAGCCACAGTCTGACCCAGCAACAGTCTGATCCAGCCACAGTCTGACCCAACAACAGTCTGATCCAGCCACATTCTGCCCCAGCCAGTCTCTCTTTCCTATTTGTTTATTCTATTTGCTAGTCAACTTGCTCTGAGTGTTTGGCTATTTATATCTTGTATCCATAAACTATTTTCATCAAGGAATAACATTTTCCTCAGTTCTCTCTCTTTCTTCTTGCTTGCACACGAAATCATCTCTCTTTCTCCATGTTCTTCACTTAAGTCTTCAGTTTCTCTCATTCTTTCAGTTATGATGAAGAAGTTATCCCACTTTTAACTGAAGTGATTCCAGTTTGCCCTGTTTGGAGAGTTTGCAATTTCTTCTTGATTCTAATCAAACCATAATGAAACAAGATGTAAGAATCTTGATTTGGACTCATAAATCTGTGGATAATCACCCCGAAGTTGAATCAAGATAATAGGAGTTATGATGAAGAAGTTATCCCACTTTTAACCGAAGTGATTCCAGTTTGCCCTATTTGGAGAGTGTGCAATTTCTTCTAGATTCTAATCAAACCATAATGAATCAAGATGTAATAATCTTGATTTGGACTCATAAATCAGTGGATAATCACCCTGAAGTTGAATCAATATCATAGGAGTTATGATGAAGAAGTTATCCCACTTTTAACCGAAGTGAATCCAGTTTACCCTGTTTGGAGATTGGCAATTTCTTCTTGATACTAATAAAACCAGAATGAATCACGATGTAAGAAGCTTGATTTGGACTCATAAATCAGTGTCGAATCACCCTGAAGTTGACTCATGATCATAGGAGTTATGATGAAGAAGTTATCCCACTTTTAACCGAAGTGATTCCAGTTTGCCCTGTTTGGAGATTTGGGAATTTATTCTTGATACTAATAAAACCATAATGAATCACGATGTAAGAAGCTTGATTTGGACTCATTAATCAGTGTAGAATCACCCTGAAGTTGACTCAATATCATTGGAGTTATGATGAAGAAGTTATCCCACTTTTAACCGAAGTGACTCCAATTTACCTTGTTTGGAGATTTGGCAATTTCTTCTTGATTCTACTCAAACCAGAATGAATCAAGATGTAAGAAGCTTGATTTGGACTCATAAATCATTGCAGAATCATCCTGAAGTTGAATCAATATCATTGGACTTATAATGAAGAAGTTATTCCACTTTTAACCGAAGTGATTCCAGTTTATGCTGTTTGGAGATTTGGCAATTTCTTCTTGATTCTAATCAAACCGGAATGAATCACGATGTAAGAAGCTTTATTTGTACTCATAAATCAGTGTAGAATCACCCTGAAGTTGAATCAATATCAGAGGAGTTATGATGAAGAAGGTATCCCACTTTTAACCGAAGTAGTTCCAGTTTGTCCTGTTTGGAGATTTGGCAATTTATTCTTGATACTAATAAAACCAGAATGAATCACGATGTAAGAAGATTGATTTGGACTCATTAATCAGTGTAGAATCACCCTGAAGTTGAATCAAGATCATAGAAGTTATGATGAAGAAGTTATCCCACTTTTAACCGAAGTGATTCCAGTTTACCCTGTTTAGAGATTTGGCAATTTCTTCTTGATACTAATAAAACCAGAATGAATCACGATGTAAGAAGCTTGATTTGGACTCATAAATCAGTGTAGAATCACCCTGAAGTTGAATTAAGATCATAGGAGTTATGATGAAGAAGTTATCCCACTTTTAACCGAAGTGATTCCAGTTTGTCCTGTTTGGAGAGTTGGCAATTTCTTCTTGATACTATTAAAACCAGAACGAATCACGATGTATAAGGTTGATTTGGACTCATAAATCAGTTTAGAATCACCCTAAATTTGAATCAAGATCATAGGAGTTATGATGAAGAAGTTATCCCACTTTTAACTTAAGTGACTCCAATTTACCCTGTTTGGAGATTTGGCAATTTCTTCTTGATTCTAATTAAAACAGAATGAATCAAGATGTAAGAAGCTTTATTTGGACTCATAAATCAGGGTAGAATCATCCTGAAGTTGAATCAATATCATTGGACTTATGATGAATAAGTTATCCCACTTTTAACTGAAGTTATCCAAATTTACCATGTTTGAAGATTTGGCAATTTATTCTTGATACTAATAAAACCAGAATGAATCACGATGTGAGAAGCTTGATTTGAACTCATAAATAAGCGTAGAATCCACTGAAGTTGAATCAAGATCATTGGAGTTATGATAAAGAAGTTATCCCACTTTTAACCGAAGTGATTCCAGTTTGCCCTGTTTGGAGAGTTTGCAATTTCTTCTTGATTATAATCAAACCATAATGAAACAAGATGTAAGAATTTTTATTTGGACTCATAAATCAGTGGATAATCACCCTGAAGTTGAATCAAGATAATAGGAGTTATGATGAAGAAGTTATCCCACTTTTAACCGAAGTGATTCCAGTTTGCCATATTTAGAGAGTTTGCATTTCTTCTAGATTCTAATCAAACCATAATGAATCAAGATGTAAGAATCTTGATTTGGACTCATAAATCAGTGGATAATCACCCTGAAGTTGAATCAATATCATAGGAGTTATGATAAAGAAGTTATCCCACTTTTAACCGAAGTGAATCCAGTTTACCCTGTTTGGAGATTTGACAATTTCTTCTTGATACTAATAAAACAAGAATGAATCACAATGTAAGAAGCTTGATTTGGACTCATAAATCAGTGTAGAATCATCCTGAAGTTGAATCAATATCATTGGACTTATGATGAAGAAGTTATCCCACTTTTAACCGAAGTGATCCCAATTTACCCTGTTTGAAGATTTGGCAATTTATTCTTGATACTAATAAAACCAGAAGGAATCACGATGTGAGAAGCTTGATTTTGACTCATAAATCAGTGTAGAATCACCCTGAAGTTGAATCAAGATCATAGGAGTTATGATGAAGAAGTTATCCCACTTTTAACCGAAGTGATTCCAGTTTGCCTTGTTTGGAGAGTTAGCAATTTCTTCTTGATTCTAATCAAACCATAATGAAACAAGATGTAAGAATCTTTATTCAGACTCATAAATCAGTGAATAATCACCCTGAAGTTGAATCAAGATAATAAAAGTTATGATGAAGAAGTTATACCACTATTAACCGAAGTGATTCCAGTTTGCCCTATTTGGAGAGTTTGCAATTTCTTCTAGATTCTACTCAAAACAGAAGGAATCAAGATGTAAGAAGCTTGATTTGGACTCATAACTCATTGCAGAATCATCCTGAAGTTGAATCAATATCATTGGACTGATGATGAAGAAGTTATTCCACTTTTAACCGAAGTGATTCCAGTTTATCCTGTTTGGAAATTTGGCAATTTCTTCTTGATTCTAATCAAACCAGAATGAATCACGATGTAAGAAGCTTGATTTGGACTCATTAATCAGAGTAGATTCACCCTGAAGTTGAATCAATATCATAGGAATTATGATGAAGAAGTTATCCCACTTTTAACCGATGTGATTCCAGTTTGCTCTGTTTGGAGAGTTGGCAATTTCTTCTTGATACTAATAAAACCAGAAAGAATCATGATGTAAGAAGCTTCATTTGGACTCATAAATAAGTTTAGAATCACCTGAAGTTGAATCAAGATCATAGGAGTTATGATGAAGAAGTTATCTCACTTTTAACCGAAGTGACTCCAATTTACCTTGTTTGGAGATTTGGCAATGTCTTATTGATTCTACTCAAACCATAATCAATCAAGATGTAAGAAGCTTGATTTGGACTCATAAATCATTGCAGAATCATCCTGAAGTTGAATCAATATCATTGGACTAATGATGAAGAAGTTATTCCACTTTTAACCGAAGTGATTCCAGTTTATCATTTTTGGAGATTTGGTAATTTCTTGTTGATACTAATAAAACCAGAATGAATCACGATGTAAGAAGCTTGATTTGGACTCATTAATCAGAGTAGATTCACCCTGAAGTTGATTCAAGATCATAGGAGTTATGATGAAGAAGTTATCCCACTTTTAACTGAAGTGATTCCAGTTTGCCCTGTTTGGGGAGTTGGCAATTTCTTCTTGATACTAATAAAACCATAACGAATCACGATGTAAGAAGCTTGATTTGGACTCATAAATAAGTTTAGAATCACCTGAAGATGAATCAAGATCATAGGAGTTATGATGAAGAAGTTATCCCACTTTTAGCCGAAGTGACTCCAATTTACCTTGTTTGGAGATTTGGCAATTTCTTCTTGATTCTACTCAAACCAGAATGAATCAAGATGTAAGAAGCTTGATTTGGACTCATAAATCATTGCAGAATCATCCTGAAGTTGAATCAATATCATTGGACTTATGATGAAGAAGTTATTCCACTTTTAACCGAAGTGATTCTAGTTTATCCTGTTTGGAGATTTGGCAATTTCTTCTTGATTCTAATCAAACCAGAATGAATCACGATGTAAGAAGATTTATTTGTACTCATAAATCAGTGTAGAATCACCCTGAAGTTGAATCAATATCATAGGAGTTATGATGAAGAAGTTATCCCACTTTTAACCGAAGTGATTCCAGTTTGTCCTGTTTGGAGATTTGGCAATTTACTCTTGATACTAATAAAACCTGAATGAATCACGATGTAAGAAGCTTGATTTGGACTCATTAATCAGTGTAGAATCACCCTGAAGTTGAATTAAGATCATAGGAGTTATGATGAAGAAGTTATCCCACATTTAACCGAAGTGATTCCAGTTTACCCTGTTTGGAGATTTGGCAATTTCTTCTTGATACTAATAAAACCAGAATGAATCACGATGTAAGAAGCTTGATTTGGACTCATTAATCAGCGTAGAATCACCCTGAAGTTGAATCAAGATCATAGGAGTTATGATGAAGAAGTTATCCCACTTTTAACCGAAGTGACTCCAATTTACCTTGTTTGGAGATTTGACAATTTCTTCTTGATTCTACTCAAAACAGAATGAATCAAGATGTAAGAATCTTGATTTTAACTCATAAATCATTGCAGAATCATCCTGAAGTTGAATCAATATAATTGGACTTATGATGAAGAAGTTATTCCACTTTTAACCGAAGTGATTCCAGTTTATCATGTTTGGAGATTTGACAATTTCTTCTTGATTCTAATCAAACCAGAATGAATCACAATGTAAGAAGCTTTATTTATACTCATAAATCAGTATAGAATCACCCTGAAGTTGAATAAATATCATAGGAGTTATGATGAATAAGTTATCCCACTTTTAACCAAAGTGATTCCAGTTTGCCCTGTTTGGAGATTTGATAATTATTCTTGATACTAATAAAACCAGAATGAATCACGATGTAAGAAGATTGATTTGGACTCATTAATCAGTGTAGAATCACCCTGAAGTTTAATCAAGATCATATGAGTTATGATCAAGAAGTTATCCCACTTTTAACCGAAGTGATTCCAGTTTACCCTGTTTGGAGATTTGGTAATTTCTTCTTGATACAAATAAAACCAGAATGAATCACGATGTAAGAAGCTTGATTTGGACTCATAAATCAGTTTAGAATCACCCTGAATTTAAATCAAGATCATAGTAGTTTTGATGAAGAAGTTATTCCACTTTTAACCGAAGTGACTCCAGTTTACCCTGTTTGGAGATTTCGCAATTTCTTCTTGATTCTAATCAAACCAGAATGAATCAAGATGTAAGAATCTTGATTTGGACTCATAAATCAGTGTATAATCATCCTGAAGTTGAGTCAATATCATTGGAGTTATGATAAAGAAGTTATCCCACTTTTAACCGAAGTGATTCCAGTTTATCCTGTTTGGAGATTTGGCAATTTATTCTTGATACTAATAAAACCAGAATGAATCACGATGGAAGAAGCTTGATTTGGAATCATTAATCAGTTTATAATCACCCTGAAGTTGAATCAACATCATAGGAGTTATGATGAAGAAGTTATCCCACTTTTAACCGAAGTGATTCCAGTTTACCCTTTTTGGAGATTTGACAATATATTCTTGATTCTAATAAAAAAAGAATGAACCACGATGTAAGAAGATTTATTTGGACTCATAAATGAGTTTAGAATCACCCTGAATTTGAATCAAGATCATAGGAGTTATGATGAAGAAGTTATCCCACTTTTAACCGAAGTGACTCCAGTTTACCCTATTTGGAGATTTGACAATTTCTTCTTGATTCTAATCAAACCAGAATGAATCAAGATGTAACAAGATTGATTTGGAATCATAGATCAGTGTAGAATCATTCTGAAGTTGAATCAATATCATTATAGTTATGATGAAGAAGTTATCCCACTTTTAACCGAAGTGATCCCAGTTTGCCCTGTTTTGGGATTTGGCAATTTCTTCTTGATACTAATAAATCCAGAATGAATCACGATGTAAGTAGCTTGATTTGGAATCATAAATCAGTTTAGAATCATCCTGAAGTTGAATCAAGATAATAGGAGTTATGATGAAGAAGTTATCCCACTTTTAACAGAAGTGATTCCACTTTGTCCTGTTTGGAGATTTGGGAATTTATTCTTGATACTAATAAAACCATAATGAATCACGATTTAAGAAGCTTTATTTGGACTCATAAATCAGTGTAGAATCACCCTGAAGTTGAATCAAGATCATAGGAGTTATGATGAAGAAGTTATCCCACTTTTAACCGAAGTGATTCCAGTTTGCCTTGTTTGGAGAGTTAGCAATTTCTTCTTGATTTTAATCAAACCATAATGAAACAAGATGTAAGAATCTTTATTCAGACTCATAAATCAGTGAATAATCACCCTGAAGTTGAATCAAGATAATAAGAGTTATGATGAAGAAGTTATACCACTATTAACCGAAGTGATTCCAGTTTGCCCTATTTGGAGAGTTTGCAATTTCTTCTAGATTCTACTCAAACCAGAAGGAATCAAGATGTAAGAAGCTTGATTTGGACTCATAAATCATTGCAGAATCATCCTGAAGTTGAATCAATATCATTGGACTGATGATGAAGAAGTTATTCCACTTTTAACCGAAGTGATTCCAGTTTATCCTGTTTGGAAATTTGGCAATTTCTTCTTGATTCTAATCAAACCAGAATGAATCACGATGTAAGAAGCTTTATTTGTACTCATAAATCAGTGTAGAATCACCCTGAAGTTGAATCAATATCATAGGAGTTATGATGAAGAAGTTATCCCACTTTTAACCGAAGTGATTCCAGTTTGCTCTGTTTGGAGAGTTGGCAATTTCTTCTTGATACTAATAAAACCAGAACGAATCATGATGTAAGAAGCTTGATTTGGACTCATAAATAAGTTTAGAATCACCTGAAGTTGAATCAAGATTATAGGAGTTATGATGAAGAAGTTATCCCACTTTTAACCGAAGTGACTCCAATTTACCTTGTTTGGAGATTTGGCAATTTCTTCTTGATTCTACTAAAACCATAATCAATCAAGATGTAAGAAGCTTGATTTGGACTCATAAATCATTGCAGAATCATCCTGAAGTTGAATCAATATCATTGGACTAATGATGAAGAAGTTATTCCACTTTTAACCGAAGTGATTCCAGTTTATCCTTTTTGGAGATTTGGTAATTTCTTGTTGATACTAATAAAACCAGAATGAATCACGATGTAAGAAGCTTTATTTGGACTCATTAATCAGAGTAGATTCACCCTGAAGTTGATTCAAGATCATAGGAGTTATGATGAAGAAGTTATCCCACTTTTAACTGAAGTGATTCCAGTTTGCCCTGTTTGGGGAGTTGGCAATTTCTTCTTGATACTAATAAAACCATAACGAATCACGATGTAAGAAGCTTTATTTGGACTCATAAATAAGTTTAGAATCACCTGAAGATGAATCAAGATGATAGGAGTTATGATGAAGAAGTTATCCCACTTTTAGCCGAAGTGACTCCAATTTACCTTGTTTGGAGATTTGGCAATTTCTTCTTGATTCTACTCAAACCAGAATGAATCAAGATATAAGAAGCTTGATTTGGACTCATAAATCATTGCAGAATCATCCTGAAGTTGAATCAATATCATTGGACTTATGATGAAGAAGTTATTCCACTTTTAACCGAAGTGATTCTAGTTTATCCTGTTTGGAGATTTGGCAATTTCTTCTTGATTCTAATCAAACCAGAATGAATCACGATGTAAGAAGATTTATTTGTACTCATAAATCAGTGTAGAATCACCCTGAAGTTGAATCAATATCATAGGAGTTATGATGAAGAAGTTATCCCACTTTTAACCGAAGTGATTCCAGTTTGTCCTGTTTGGAGATTTGGCAATTTACTCTTGATACTAATAAAACCTGAATGAATCACGATGTAAGAAGCTTGATTTGGACTCATTAATCAGTGTAGAATCACCCTGAAGTTGAATTAAGATCATAGGAGTTATGATGAAGAAGTTATCCCACATTTAACCGAAGTGATTCCAGTTTACCCTGTTTGGAGATTTGGCAATTTCTTCTTGATACTAATAAAACCAGAATGAATCACGATGTAAGAAGCTTGATTTGGACTCATTAATCAGCGTAGAATCACCCTGAAGTTGAATCAAGATCATAGGAGTTATGATGAAGAAGTTATCCCACTTTTAACCGAAGTGATTCCAGTTTGCCATGTTTGGAGAGTTGGCAATTTCTTCTTGATACTAATAAAACCAGAACGAATCATGATGTAAGAAGCTTGATTTGGACTCATAAATACGTTTAGAATCACCTGAAGTTGAATCAAGATCATAGGAGTTATGATGAAGAAGTTATCCCACTTTTAACCGAAGTGACTCCAATTTACCTTGTTTGGAGATTTGGCAATTTCTTCTTGATTCTACTCAAACCATAATCAATCAAGATGTAAGAAGCTTTATTTGGACTCATAAATCATTGGAGAATCATCCTGAAGTTGAATCAATATTATTGGACTGACGATGAAGAAGTTATTCCACTTTTAACCGAAGTGATTCCAGTTTATCCTTTTTGGAGATTTGGTAATTTCTTGTTGATACTAATAAAACCAGAATGAATCACGATGTAAGAAGCTTGATTTGGACTCATTAATCAGAGTAGATTCACCCTGAAGTTGATTCAAGATCATAGGAGTTATGATGAAGAAGTTATCCCACTTTTAACTGAAGTGATTCCAGTTTGCCCTGTTTGGAGAGTTGGCAATTTCTTCTTTGATACTAATAAAACCAGAATGAATCACGATGTAAGAAGCTTGATTTGGACTCATAAATAAGTTTAGAATCACCTGAAGATGAATCAAGATAATAGGAGTTATGATGAAGAAGTTATCCCACTTTTAGCCGAAGTGACTCCAATTTACCGTGTTTGGAGATTTGTCAATTTCTTCTTGATTCTACTCAAACCAGAATGAATCAAGATGTAAGAATCTTTATTTGAACTCATAAATCATTGCAGAATAATCCTGAAGTTGAATCAATATCATTGGACTTATGATGAAGAAGTTATTCTACTTTTAACCGAAGTGATTCTAGTTTATCCTGTTTGGAGATTTGGCAATTTCTTCTTGATTCTAATCAAACCAGAATGAATCACGATGTAAGAAGATTTATTTGTACTCATAAATCAGTGTAGAATCACCCTGAAGTTGAATCAATATCATAGGAGTTATGATGAAGAAGTTATCCCACTTTTAACCGAAGTGATTCCAGTTTGTCCTGTTTGGAGATTTGGCAATTTACTCTTGATACTAATAAAACCTGAATGAATCACGATGTAAGAAGCTTGATTTGGACTCATTAATCAGTGTAGAATCACCCTGAAGTTGAATTAAGATCATAGGAGTTATGATGAAGAAGTTATCCCACATTTAACCGATGTGATTCCAGTTTACCCTGTTTGGAGATTTGGCAATTTCTTCTTGATACTAATAAAACCAGAATGAATCACGATGTAAGAAGCTTGATTTAGACTCATAAATCAGTGTAGAATCACCCTGAAGTTGAATCAAGATCATAGGAGTTATGATGAAGAAGTTATCCCACTTTTAACCGAAGTGACTCCAATTTACCTTGTTTGGAGATTTGACAATTTCTTCTTGATTCTACTCAAACCAGAATGAATCAAGATGTAAGAATCTTGATTTTAACTCATAAATCATTGCAGAATCATCCTGAAGTTGAATCAATATAATTGGACATATGATGAAGAAGTTATTCCACTTTAAACCGAAGTGATTCCAGTTTATCATGTTTGGAGATTTGGCAATTTCTTCTTCATTCTAATCAAACCAGAATGAATCACAATGTAAGAAGCTTTATCTGTACTCATAAATCAGTGTAGAATCACCCTGAAGTTGAATAAATATCATAGGAGTTATGATGAATAAGTTATCCCACTTTTAACCAAAGTGATTCCAGTTTGCCCTGTTTTAGGAGATTTGGCAATTTATTCTTGATACTAATAAAACTAGAATGAATCACGATGTAAGAAGATTGATTTGGACTCATTAATCAGTGTAGAATCACCCTGAAGTTTAATCAAGATCATATGAGTTATGATCAAGAAGTTATCCCACTTTTAACCGAAGTGATTCCAGTTTACCCTGTTTGGAGATTTGGTAATTTCTTCTTGATACAAATAAAACCAGAATGAATCACGATGTAAGAAGCTTGATTTGGACTCATAAATCAGTTTAGAATCACCCTGAATTTGAATCAAGATCATAGTAGTTTTGATGAAGAAGTTATTCCACTTTTAACCGAAGTGACTCCAGTTTACCCTGTTTGGAGATTTCGCAATTTCTTCTTGATTCTAATCAAACCAGAATGAATCAAGATGTAAGAATCTTGATTTGGACTCATAAATCAGTGTATAATCATCCTGAAGTTGAGTCAACATCATTGGAGTTATGATGAAGAAGTTATCCCATTTTTAACCGAAGTGATTCGAGTTTGTCCTGTTTGGAGATTTGGCAATTTATTCTTGATACTAATAAAACCAGAATGAATCACGATGGAAGAAGCTTGATTTGGAATCATTAATCAGTTTATAATCACCCTGAAGTTGAATCAAGATCATAGGAGTTATGATGAAGAAGTTATCCCACTTTTAACCGCAGTGATTCCAGTTTACCCTTTTTGGAGATTTGGCAATATATTCTTTATTCTAATCAAAAAAGAATGAACCACGATGTAAGAAGCTTTATTTGGACTCATAAATGAGTTTAGAATCACCCTGAATTTGAATCAAGATCATAGGAGTTATAATGAAGAAGTTATCCCACTTTTAACCGAAGTGACTCCAGTTTACCCTATTTGGAGATTTGGCAATTTCTTCTTGATTTTAATCAAACCAGAATGAATCAGGATGTAACAAGATTGATTTGGAATCATAGATCAGTGTAGAATAATTCTGAAGTTGAATCAATATCTTTATAGTTATGATGAAGAAGTTATCCCACTTTTAACCGAAGTGATCCCAGTTTGCCCTGTTTTGGGATTTGGCAATTTCTTCTTGATACTAATAAATCCAGAATGAATCACGATGTAAGTAGCTTGATTTGGAATTATAAATCAGTTTAGAATCATCCTGAAGTTGAATCAAGATAATAGGAGTTATGATGAAGAAGTTATCCCACTTTTAACCGAAGTGACTCCACTTTACCCTGTTTGGAGATTTGGAAATTTCTTCTTGATTCTAATTAAACCAAAATGAATAAAGATGTAAGAAGCTTGATTTGGACTCATAAATCAGTGTATAATCACCCTGAAGTTGAATCAAGATCATAGGAGTTATGATGAAGAAGTTATCCCACTTTTAACCGAAGTGATTCTAGTTTACCCTGTTTGGAGATTTGGCAATTTCTTCTTGATACAAATTAAACCATAATGAATCACGATGTAAGAAGCTTGATTTGGACTCATTAATAAGTGTAGAATCACCATGTAGTTAAATCAAGATCATAGGAGTTATGATGAAGAAGTTATCCCACTTTTAACCGAAGTGATTCCAGTTTACCCTGTTTGGAGATTTGGTAATTTCTTCTTGATACAAATAAAACCAGAATGAATCACGATTTAAGAAGCTTGATTTGGACTCATAAATCAGTTTACAATCACCCTGAAGTTGAATCAAGATCATAGGAGTTATGATGAAGAAGTTATCCCACTTTTAACCGAAGTGACTCCAATTTACCTTGTTTGGAGATTTGGCAATTTCTACTTGATTCTACTCAAACCAGAATGAATCAAGATGTAAGAAGCTTTATTTGGACTCATAAATCATTTCAGAATCATCCTAAAGTTGAATCAATATCATTGGACTTATGATGAAGAAGTTATTCCACTTTTAACCGAAGTGATTCCAGTTTATCATGTTTGGAGATTTGACAATTTCTTCTTGATTCTAATCAAACCAGAATGAATCACGATGTAAGAAGCTTGATTTGGACTCATAAATCAGTGTAGAATCACCCTGAAGTTGAATCAAGATCATAGGAGTTATGATCGAGAAGTTATCCCACTTTTAACCGAAGTGATTCCAGTTTGCCCTGTTTGGAGAGTTGGCAATTTCTTCTTGATTCTAATCAAACCATAATGGATCAAGATATAAGAAGCTTTATTTGGACTCATAAATCAGTGTAGAATCACCCTGAAGTTGAATCAAGATCAGAGGAGTTATGATGAAGAAGTTATCGCACTTTTAACCGAAGTGATTCTAGTTTACCCTGTTTGGAGATTTGGCAATTTCTTCTTGATACAAATTAAACCAGAATGAATCACGATGTAAGAAGCTTGATTTGGACTCATAAATCAGTGTAGAATCACCCTGAAGTTGAATCAAGATAATAGGAGTTATGATGAAGAAGTTATCCCACTTTTAACCGAAGTGATTCCAGTTTGCCCTATTTGGAGAGTTTGCAATTTCTTCTAGATTCTAATCAAACCATAATTAATCAAGATGTAAGAATCTTGATTTGGACTCATAAATCAGTGGATAATCACCCTGAAGTTGAATCAATATCATAGGAGTTATGATGAAGAAGTTATCCCACTTTTAACCAAAGTGAAACCAGTTTACCCTGTTTGGAGATTTGGCAATTTCTTCTTGATTCAAATCAAACCAGAATGAATCAAGATGTAAGAAGATTGATTTGGAATCATAAATCAGTGTATAATCATCCTGAAGTTGAATCAATATCATTGGAGTTATGATGAAGAAGTTATCCCACTTTTAACCGAAGTGATCCCAGTTTGCCCTGTTTTGGGATTTGGCAATTTCTACTTGATACTAATAAATCAAAAATGAATCACGATGTAAGAAGCTTGATTTGGACTCATAAATCAGTGTAGAATCACCCTGAAGTTGAATCAAGATCATAGGAGTTATGATGAAGAAGTTAGCACACTTTTAACCGAAGTGATTCCAGTTTGCCCTGTTTGGAGAGTTTGCAATTTCTTCTTGATTCTAATCAAACCATAATGAATCAAGATGTAAGAAGCTTGAATTGGCCTCATTAATCAGTGTAGAATCACCCTGAAGTTGAATCAAGATCATAGGAGTTATGATGAAGAAGTTATCCCACTTTTAACCAAAGTGAAACCAGTTTACCCTGTTTGGAGATTTGGCAATTTCTTCTTGATTCAAATCAAACCAGAATGAATCAAGATGTAAGAAGATTGATTTGGAATCATAAATCAGTGTATAATCATCCTGAAGTTGAATCAATATCATTGGAGTTATGATGAAGAAGTTATCCCACTTTTAACCGAAGTGATCCCAGTTTGCCCTGTTTTGGGATTTGGCAATTTCTACTTGATACTAATAAATCAAAAATGAATCACGATGTAAGAAGCTTGATTTGGACTCATAAATCAGTGTAGAATCACCCTGAAGTTGAATCAAGATCATAGGAGTTATGATGAAGAAGTTAGCACACTTTTAACCGAAGTGATTCCAGTTTGCCCTGTTTGGAGAGTTGGCAATTTCTTCTTGATTCTAATCAAACCATAATGGATCAAGATATAAGAAGCTTTATTTGGACTCATAAATCAGTGTAGAATCACCCTGAAGTTGAATCAAGATCAGAGGAGTTATGATGAAGAAGTTATCGCACTTTTAACCGAAGTGATTCTAGTTTGCCCTGTTTGGAGATTTGGCAATTTCTTCTTGATACAAATTAAACCAGAATGAATCACGATGTAAGAAGCTTGATTTGAACTCATAAATCAGTGTAGAATCACCCTGAAGTTGAATCAAGATAATAGGAGTTATGATGAAGAAGTTATCCCACTTTTAACCGAAGTGATTCCAGTTTGCCCTATTTGGAGAGTTTGCAATTTCTTCTAGATTCTAATCAAACCATAATTAATCAAGATGTAAGAATCTTGATTTGGACTCATAAATCAGTGGATAATCACCCTGAAGTTGAATCAATATCATAGGAGTTATGATGAAGAAGTTATCCCACTTTTAACCAAAGTGAAACCAGTTTACCCTGTTTGGAGATTTGGCAATTTCTTCTTGATTCTAATCAAACCAGAATGAATCAAGATGTAAGAAGATTTATTTGGAATCATAAATCAGTGTATAATCATCCTGAAGTTGAATCAATATCATTGGAGTTATGATGAAGAAGTTATCCCACTTTTAACCGAAGTGATCCCAGTTTGCCCTGTTTTGGGATTTGGCAATTTCTACTTGATACTAATAAATCAAAAATGAATCACGATGTAAGAAGCTTGATTTGGACTCATAAATCAGTGTAGAATCACCCTGAAGTTGAATCAAGATCATAGGAGTTATGATGAAGAAGTTAGCACACTTTTAACCGAAGTGATTCCAGTTTGCCCTGTTTGGAGAGTTTGCAATTTCTTCTTGATTCTAATCAAACCATAATGAATCAAGATGTAAGAAGCTTGAATTGGCCTCATTAATCAGTGTAGAATCACTCTGAAGTTGAATCAAGATCATAGGAGTTATGATGAAGAAGTTATCCAACTTTTAACCGAAGTGATTCCAATATACCCTGTTTGGAGATTTGGCAATTTCTTCTTGATACAAATAAAACCAGAATGAATCACGATGTAAGAAGCTTGATTTGTACTCATAAATCAGTTTAGAATCACCCTGAATTTGAATCAAGATCATAGGAGTTATGATGAAGAAGTTATCCCACTTTTAACTTAAGTGACTCCAGTTTACCCTGTTTGGAGATTTGGCAATTTCTTCTTGATACTAATAAAACCAGAATGAATTACGATGTAAGAAGCTTGATTTGGACTCATAAATCAGTGTAGAATCACCCTGAAGTTGAATCAAGATCATAGGAGTTATGATGAAGAAGTTATCCCACTTTTAACCAAAGTGACTCCAATTTACCTTGTTTGGAGATTTGACAATTTCTTCTTGATTCTACTCAAACCAGAATGAATCAAGATGTAAGAATCTTGATTTTAACTCATAAATCATTGCAGAATCATCCTGAAGTTGAATCAATATAATTGGACTTATGATGAAGAAGTTATTCCACTTTTAACCGAAGTGATTCCAGTTTATCATGTTTAGAGATTTGGCAATTTCTTCTTCATTCTAATCAAACCACAATGAATCACAATGTAAGAAGCTTTATTTGTACTCATAAATCAGTGTAGAATCACCCTGAAGTTGAATAAATATCATAGGAGTTATGATGAAGAAGTTATCCCACTTTTAACCGAAGTGATTCCAGTTTGTCCTGTTTGGAGATTTGGCAATTTACTCTTGATACTAATAAAACCTGAATGAATCACGATGTAATAAGCTTGATTTGGACTCATTAATCAGTGTAGAATCACCCTGAAGTTTAATCAAGATCATATGAGTTATGATCAAGAAGTTATCCCACTTTTAACCGAAGTGATTCCAGTTTACCCTGTTTGGAGATTTGGTAATTTCTTCTTGATACAAATAAAACCAGAATGAATCACGATGTAAGAAGCTTGATTTGGACTCATAAATCAGTTTAGAATCACCCTGAATTTGAATCAAGATCATAGTAGTTTTGATGAAGAAGTTATTCCACTTTTAACCGAAGTGACTCCAGTTTACCCTGTTTGGAGATTTCGCAATTTCTTCTTGATTCTAATCAAACCAGAATGAATCAAGATGTAAGAATCTTGATTTGGACTCATAAATCAGTGTATAATCATCCTGAAGTTGAGTCAATATCATTGGAGTTATGATGAAGAAGTTATCCCATTTTTAACCGAAGTGATTCGAGTTTGTCCTGTTTGGAGATTTGGCAATTTATTCTTGATACTAATAAAACCAGAATGAATCACGATGGAAGAAGCTTGATTTGGAATCATTAATCAGTTTATAATCACCCTGAAGTTGAATCAAGATCATAGGAGTTATGATGAAGAAGTTATCCCACTTTTAACCGAAGTGATTCCAGTTTACCCTTTTTGGAGATTTGACAATATATTCTTGATTCTAATCAAAAAAGAATGAACCACGATGTAAGAAGCTTTATTTGGACTCATAAATGAGTTTAGAATCACCCTGAATTTGAATCAAGATCATAGGAGTTATGATGAAGAAGTTATCCCACTTTTAACCGAAGTGACTCTAGTTTACCCTATTTGGAGATTTGGCAATTTCTTCTTGATTCTAATCAAACCAGAATGAATCAGGATGTAACAAGATTGATTTGGAATCATAGATCAGTGTAGAATAATTCTGAAGTTGAATCAATATCTTTATAGTTATGATGAAGAAGTTATCCCACTTTTAACCGAAGTGATCCCAGTTTGCCCTGTTTTGGGATTTGGCAATTTCTTCTTGATACTAATAAATCCAGAATGAATCACGATGTAAGTAGCTTGATTTGGAATTATAAATCAGTTTAGAATCATCCTGAAGTTGAATCAAGATAATAGGAGTTATGATGAAGAAGTTATCCCACTTTTAACCGAAGTGACTCCACTTTACCCTGTTTGGAGATTTGGCAATTTCTTCTTGATTCTAATTAAACCAAAATGAATCAAGATGTAAGAAGCTTGATTTGGACTCATAAATCAGTGTATAATCACCCTGAAGTTGAATCAAGATCATAGGAGTTATGATGAAGAAGTTATCCCACTTTTAACCGAAGTGATTCTAGTTTACCCTGTTTGGAGATTTGGCAATTTCTTCTTGATACAAATTAAACCATAATGAATCACGATGTAAGAAGCTTGATTTGGACTCATTAATAAGTGTAGAATCACCCTGAAGTTAAATCAAGATCATAGGAGTTATGATGAAGAAGTTATCCCACTTTTAACCGAAGTGATTCCAGTTTACCCCTGTTTGGAGATTTGGTAATTTCTTCTTGATACAAATAAAACCAGAATGAAATCACGATTTAAGAAAGCTTGATTTGGACTCATTAAATCAGTTTACAATCACCCTGAAGTTGAATCAAGATCATAGGAGTTATGATGAAGAAGTTATCCCACTTTTAACCGAAGTGATTCCAGTTTACCTTGTTTGGAGATTTTGGCAATTTCTTCTTGATTCTAATCAAACCAGAATGAATCACGATGTAAGAAGCTTGATTTGGACTCATTAAATCAGTGTCAGAATCACCCTGAAGTTGAATCAATATCATAGGAGTTATGATGAAGAAGTTATCCACTTTTAACCGAAGTGATTCCAGTTTGCCCTGTTTGGAGATTTGCAATTTCTTCTTGATTCTAATCAAACCATAATGAATCAAGATTAAGAAGCTTTATTTGGACTCATAAATCAGTGTAGAATCACCCTGAAGTTGAATCAAGATCAGAGGAGTTATGATGAAGAAGTTATCCCACTTTTAACCGAAGTGATTCTAGTTTGCCCTGTTTGGAGATTTGGCAATTTCTTCTTGATTCTAATCAAACCAGAATGAATCACGATGTAAGAAGCTTGATTTGGACTCATAAATCAGTGTAGAATCACCCTGAAGTTGAATCAAGATAATAGGAGTTATGATGAAGAAGTTATCCCACTTTTAACCGAAGTGATTCCAGTTTGCCCTGTTTGGAGAGTTTGCAATTTCTTCTTGATTCTAATCAAACCATAATTGAATCACGATGTAAGAAGCTTGATTTGGACTCATAAATCAGTGTAGAATCACCCTGAAGTTGAATCAATATCATAGGAGTTATGATGAAGAAGTTATCCCACTTTTAACCAAAGTGAAACCAGTTTACCCTGTTTGGAGATTTGGCAATTTCTTCTTGATTCAAATCAAACCAGAATGAATCAAGATGTAAGAAGATTGATTTGGAATCATAAATCAGTGTATAATCATCCTGAAGTTGAATCAATATCATTGGAGTTATGATGAAGAGTTATCCCACTTTTAACCGAAGTGATCCCAGTTTGCCCTGTTTTGGGATTTGGCAATTTCTACTTGATACTAATAAATCAAAAATGAATCACGATGTAAGAAGCTTGATTTGGACTCATAAATCAGTGTAGAATCACCCTGAAGTTGAATCAAGATCATAGGAGTTATGATGAAGAAGTTATCCCACTTTTAACCGAAGTGATTCCAGTTTGCCCTGTTTGGAGAGTTTGCAATTTCTTCTTGATTCTAATCAAACCATAATGAATCAAGATGTAAGAAGCTTGAATTGGCCTCATTAATCAGTGTAGAATCACTCTGAAGTTGAATCAAGATCATAGGAGTTATGATGAAGAAGTTATCCAACTTTTAACCGAAGTGATTCCAATATACCCTGTTTGGAGATTTGGCAATTTCTTCTTGATACAAATAAAACCAGAATGAATCACGATGTAAGAAGCTTGATTTGTACTCATAAATCAGTTTAGAATCACCCTGAATTTGAATCAAGATCATAGGAGTTATGATGAAGAAGTTATCCCACTTTTAACTTAAGTGACTCCAGTTTACCCTGTTTGGAGATTTGGCAATTTCTTCTTGATACTAATAAAACCAGAATGAATCACGATGTAAGAAGCTTGATTTGGACTCATAAATCAGTGTAGAATCACCCTGAAGTTGAATCAAGATCATAGGAGTTATGATGAAGAAGTTATCCCACTTTTAACCGAAGTGACTCCAATTTACCTTGTTTGGAGATTTGACAATTTCTTCTTGATTCTACTCAAACCAGAATGAATCAAGATGTAAGAATCTTGATTTTAACTCATAAATCATTGCAGAATCATCCTGAAGTTGAATCAATATAATTGGACTTATGATGAAGAAGTTATTCCACTTTTAACCGAAGTGATTCCAGTTTATCATGTTTAGAGATTTGGCAATTTCTTCTTCATTCTAATCAAACCACAATGAATCACAATGTAAGAAGCTTTATTTGTACTCATAAATCAGTGTAGAATCATCCTGAAGTTGAATAAATATCATAGGAGTTATGATGAATAAGTTATCCCACTTTTAACCAAAGTGATTCCAGTTTTGTTCCTGTTTGGAGATTTGGCAATTTATTCTTTATACTAATAAAACCAGAATGAATCACGATGTAGAAGATTGATTTGGACTCATTAATCAGTGTAGAATCACCCTGAAGTTTAATCAAGATCATATGAGTTATGATCAAGAAAGTTATCCCACTTTTAACCGAAGTGATTCCAGTTTACCCTGTTTGGAGATTTGGAAATTTCTTCTTGATACAAATAAAACCAGAATGAATCATGATGTAAGAAGCTTGATTTGGACTCATAAATCAGTTTAGAATCACCCTGAATTTGAATCAAGATCATAGTAGTTTTGATGAAGAAGTTATTCCACTTTTTAACCGAAGTGACTCCAGTTTACCCTGTTTGGAGATTTCGCAATTTCTTCTTGATTCTAATCAAACCAGAATGAATCAAGATGTAAAAATCTTGATTTGGACTCATAAATCAGTGTATAATCATCCTTAAGTTGAGTCAATATCATTGGAGTTATGATGAAGAAGTTATCCCATTTTTAACCGAAGTGATTCGAGTTTGTCCTGTTTGGAGATTTGGCAATTTATTCTTGATACTAATAAAACCAGAATGAATCACGATGGAAGAAGCTTGATTTGGAATCATTAATCAGTTTATAATCACCCTGAAGTTGAATCAAGATCATAGGAGTTATGAATGAAGAAGTTATCCCACATTTTAACCGAAGTGATTCCAGTTTACCCTTTTTGGAGATTTGGAAATATATTCTTTGATTCTAATCAAAAAAAGAATGAACCACGATGTAAGAAGCTTTATTTGGACTCATAAATGAGTTTAGAATCACCCTGAATTTGAATCAAGATCATAGGAGTTATGATGAAAAAGTTATCCCACTTTTAACCGAAGTGACTCTAGTTTACCCTATTTGGAGATTTGGGCAATTTCTTCTTGATTCTAATCAAACCAGAATGAATCAGGATGTAACAAGATTGATTTGGAATCATAGATCAGTGTAGAATAATTCTGAAGTTGAATCAATATCTTTATAGTTATGATTAAGAAGTTTATCCCACTTTTAACCGAAGTGATCCCAGTTTGCCCTGTTTTGGGATTTGGCAATTTCTTCTTGATACTAAATAAATCCAGAATGATCCGATGTAAGTAGCTTGATATTTTTTTACGCATTTGGAATTATAAATCAGTTTTAGAATCATCCTTGAAGTTGAATCAAGATAATAGGAGTTATGATGAAGAAGTTATCCCACTTTTAACCGAAGTGACTCCACTTTACCCTGTTTGGAGATTTGGCAATTTCTTCTTGATTCTAATTAAACCAAAATGAATCAAGATGTAAGAATCTTGATTTGGACTCATAAATCAGTGTATAATCACCCTGAAAGTTTTGAATCAAGATCATAGGAGTTATGATGAAGAAGTTATTCCCACTTTTAACCGAAGTGATTCTAGTTTACCCTGTTTGGAGATTTGGCAATTTCTTCTTGATACAAAATTGTAGAATGCAAATACGATCGACTAATTGTATCAAGAAGAAATTGCCAAATCTCCAAAACAGGGTAAACTAGAATCACTTCGGTTAAAAGTGGGATAACTTCTTCATCATAACTCCTATGATCTTGATTAAACTTCAGGGTGATTATACACTGATTTATGAGTCCAAATCAAGCTTCTTACATCTTTATTCATTTTGGTTTAATTAGAATCAAGAAGAAATTGCCAAATCTCCAAACAGGGTAAAGTGGAGTCACTTCGGTTAAAAGTGGGATAACTTCTTCATCATAACTCCTATTATCTTGATTCAACTTCAGGATGATTCTAAACTGATTTATAATTCCAAATCAAGCTACTTACATCGTGATTCATTCTGGATTTATTAGTATCAAGAAGAAATTGCCAAATCCCAAAACAGGGCAAACTGGGATCACTTCGGTTAAAAGTGGGATAACTTCTTCATCATAACTATAAAGATATTGATTCAACTTCAGAATTATTCTACACTGATATATGATTCCAAATAAATCTTGTTACATCCTGATTTATTCTGGTTTGATTAGAATCAAGAAGAAATTGCCAAATCTCCAAATAGGGTAAACTGGAGTCACTTCGGTTAAAAGTGGGATAACTTCTTCATCATAACTCCTATGATCTTGATTCAAATTCAGGGTGATTCTAAACTCATTTATGAGTCCAAATAAATCTTCTTACATCGTGGTTCATTCTTTTTTGATTAGAATCAAGAATATATTGTCAAATCTCCAAAAAGGGTAAACTGGAATCACTTCGGTTAAAAGTGGGATAACTTCTTCATCATAACTCCTATGATCTTGATTCAACTTCAGGGTGATTATAAACTGATTAATGATTCCAAATCAAGCTTCTTCCATCGTGATTCATTCTGGTTTTATTAGTATCAAGAATAAATTGCCAAATCTCCAAACAGGACAAACTGGAATCACTTCGGTTAAAAGTGGGATAACTTCTTCATCATAACTCCAATGATATTGACTCAACTTCAGGATGATTATACACTGATTTATGAGTCCAAATCAAGATTCTTACATCTTGATTCATTCTGGTTTGATTAGAATCAAGAAGAAATTGCGAAATCTCCAAACAAGGTAAACTGGAGTCACTTCGGTTAAAAGTGGAATAACTTCTTCATCAAAACTACTATGATCTTGATTCAAATTCAGGGTGATTCTAAACTGATTTATGAGTCCAAATCAAGCTTCTTACATCGTGATTCATTCTGGTTTTATTTGTATCAAGAAGAAATTACCAAATCTCCAAACAGGGTAAACTGGAATCACTTCGGTTAAAAGTGGGATAACTTCTTGATCATAACTCATATGATCTTGATTAAACTTCAGGGTGATTCTACACTGATTAATGAGTCCAAATCAATCTTCTTACATCGTGATTCATTCTGGTTTTATTAGTATCAAGAATAAATTGCCAAATCTCCAAACAGGGCAAACTGGAATCACTTTGGTTAAAAGTGGGATAACTTATTCATCATAACTCCTATGATATTTATTCAACTTCAGGGTGATTCTACACTGATTTATGAGTACAAATAAAGCTTCTTACATTGTGATTCATTCTGGTTTGATTAGAATCAAGAAGAAATTGCCAAATCTCCAAACATGATAAACTGGAATCACTTCGGTTAAAAGTGGAATAACTTCTTCATCATAAGTCCAATTATATTGATTCAACTTCAGGATGATTCTGCAATGATTTATGAGTTAAAATCAAGATTCTTACATCTTGATTCATTCTGGTTTGAGTAGAATCAAGAAGAAATTGTCAAATCTCCAAACAAGGTAAATTGGAGTCACTTCGGTTAAAAGTGGGATAACTTCTTCATCATAACTCCTATGATCTTGATTCAACTTCAGGGTGATTCTACACTGATTTATGAGTCCAAATCAAGCTTCTTACATCGTGATTCATTCTGGTTTTATTAGTATCAAGAAGAAATTGCCAAATCTCCAAACAGGGTAAACTGGAGTCACTTAAGTTAAAAGTGGGATAACTTCTTCATCATAACTCCTATGATCTTGATTCAAATTCAGGGTGATTCTAAACTGATTTATGAGTACAAATCAAGCTTCTTACATCGTGATTCATTCTGGTTTTATTTGTATCAAGAAGAAATTGCCAAATCTCCAAACAGGGTATATTGGAATCACTTCGGTTAAAAGTTGGATAACTTCTTCATCATAACTCCTATGATCTTGATTCAACTTCAGAGTGATTCTACACTGATT
>CAJHQQ010004526.1:0-26994 GCA_905132885.1 Moricandia moricandioides | reverse complement strand
CGATCACTATGAGATTTCCATGTCGGTTGTTTGAATTGAGAATTGAAGTGAAGAATAGACTGAGAATGATGAATTTTGTGTGAGAATCTGATGAGAGAAGGTGGATTTCGTGAGAGAGAGAGAGAGAGAGAGAGAGAGAGAGAGAGAGAGAGAGAAATGTTGATTTTCCCCAAAATAAAAAAACCCTATTTTTTTACTATTTATTGGAAGTCCATGTCCAAATGAGTTACGTCTATATAATTTGAGAGTTAATGAGTTGCAGTCCAATTGAACAACTTAAATTTTGGGTCTAAGATCGTCAAACCATTTGGATTTGGTCTTGGCTAACCCATTGTCATTAAGCTTATTTGACATCCCTGCACTTAGTCGCACTGATTATTCTTTGATTTGTGTAGCCTTTCCATTACAGTCTCTATCGGATTCGTCAGATTACGATAAATCTTTTGTAACTTAGTTGGACTGATTTTTTCTCAAGATTCTTTTTGAGCTTAAACACGGTATCAGTCCTGCTAATGTCAATCTCCATATTATATTTGAGATGGTTCTACATAGAAATGTTAACACAAACGGTCCATTCGGATATTATTTAATCATTTGTGTTCGTTTACTTGGAACTTCTACATTTAGGGAACCATTGTTGGTTTTGCTAAATTAAATGTAGTAAATATAATGTACTCTTCCAAAAAACACAGATAACCCATGTAAAATTAATTATATTAAATAATTATTTTAATTATATATATATATATATATATTATTTAAAAAATAATATCAAAATTTTATATTTTAAAATATTGTGGTATACATAACGAAAATATTTTTATTTATTTTTTAAATGTTTGTGAGTTGGCGGGTACTTGCAACTTATATCCCGTTTAAAATAATCTTAATCTGCATCCGTAATTCAAAATTTTTAAATCAGTCGATCCGTCCCGCAGCAGATCAAAGGGACGGAACCCGCTGGTAATAACTTAAACTCCCAAGCCTATGTGGTTATTAGCAAAGTTAGTAGTATACACACGGGTCGACGAGTTATTTTCCCATGAGAAGTATCATATAGCATCAGATCCCCACCAAACTATGATCTAGTGTCAAATCTCCATGATTTGAAATTTACAAACTTATTTCTCCACAAATTAACAACTTCAAATGTATTTCTCCCCGAACCGATACTTCGAAACTTAATTACCCATAGACCATAGTTTTAATTTGTTTATTATTAACCAAATAGTTTAAACCGACTAAACCAAACCAAAATTTATTTTTTTTTCATTAAAGAATATTGTATTAAGTTTATATTTTTGTGTTTTTTGAAATTCAAAAGAAAAAAAATTACATCAAGATTTTATTTTTTTAAAAGTTTAATAAAATCACAACTAACAAATAAGCTTGTCAAATTTGTTTTTTTTTTGAAATGAAAGAAAAAAAAATCATATTTTGATAAAAATATATGTCAAAAAAATAATTTTGTTGAAAGTTTGATTTACGTCAAAATTCAACAAAACATAGATTTTGACATATACTTTTATCAAATTTTAATTTTGCTTTCAAATTTAAAAAAATAAAAAAATTTAATAAGCTTATTTGTTCATTGTAATTTTATTAAAGTTTGTAAACATAAAATCTTGATGTAATTTTGAATTTTAAATTTTTTAAAACGCAAAAATATAAAAAAATTAGAAAATATTTTATTGAATTAGAAAAAAATCTATATTTTGAATTTTCAACAAAAAGATAAACAAGATTCTTTAATGAAAATTGTCTAAAATGAATTTGGGTTTGGTTTAGTCGGTTTAAACTATTTGGTTAATAATAAACCAAGTAAAACCATGGTCTATGGGTAATTAATTCAGGAAGAAATACATTCAAAATTGTTAATTCATGGAGAAATAAGTTTATAACTTTCAAATCGTGGAGATTTAAAACTAGGTCATATTTTAGTGAAAATCTGATGTTATATGATAGTTCTTGTGGAGAAATAGTTCGTCGACTCTATATATACTTTAATTCACTTAAAACTATCTAATACTCATTAAAATAAATATTCAATTCTTTATAAATACTATTTATATATACCTGAAAAATATATACATAAAATTATTATTTAAATTTTGAATTTTGAGATTCTTGTAAATGAAATATCGCATTTCAAAAGCAAAATTCCCTGAAATATGATCAAAACTTAAGCTTATTCTTTTTTTTTTGTCAACAGCTTATTCATTAGTTATTATGTGGATATAGGCCTATTATAAATCCATTAAGTTCATTAATAGATATAATAGGCCTTTGAAAAGCCCAACTAGTAGTGGCATTTTCGTAATATATCACTCATTCGCTCACTCGTTCGTAATTGTTCAGCAAAAAAACTTGAGATTCCTTTTTATGAGCTTAACGTTGTTCTAGTCCTTGGATCTCTGATTTGCAGATTTAAGCGATTATTATTCGAGATCCGAAGGGCACAGCTTCCTCCCGCTTAATCTGTAAACATGGTGAGTAGTGTAAATCTTTCATTCTCTTCCGATCTCGAGTGAAATCTGTCTTCGATTCGATCTCGGTTTCCTGTCATTTAAGCGTTGATTGTGAGTGAGAGATTGTGTAATCTCAGATCGATTCGATTTGTGTAATCTGATTTTGAATTGTTTCGTGTCTTGTTACTGCACGATGGCTTGAAATCGAGTGTAGTATCTCTTAGGATCATGGCCGTTTCAGTTTGAAAAGATCTGGATTGGTTTTGTGTATTGGGTTTTAGATGTTTTGTATATATATATATTTGTTTGGGTTGATTCTGGTGCAAGGATTTTGGTAAAGTTTGTGCTTTTAATTCAAAGAATGTGTTTTTAGTGAATTACTGACTCTGTTTTATTTTTTTGAAACAGCCTCTCAGACTCGAGATCAAGGTACTACTATTTTTACTATATCCATTTGGGGATTTGATTTCTTTTAGATCATTCACTCCTGTTTTAGGCGGTGTTTGATATAATTCGATTTGTTTTTTTTTTGTTGGATCAGAAAAAGTTAGCTCAGAGGTCTGAGAGAGTGAAATCTGTGGATCTGCATCCTACAGAACCATGGTAATTTTCAAGCTTTTGATTCTGCTTTTTTTTGCATCTTTCTTTCTTTATGTTTATTCTTCGTTAATAGTTATTTTTTATCACTTGGTATTCTTAATCTTGTGAAAAGTTGTGCCATTTTCGTTTCTTGTGTATTTTTTTCCTTCCTTTCTTCTATTCAGTTCTGGAACCTGATATCACTTTATCTTGCAGGATTCTAGCAAGTTTGTACTCTGGAACCTTGTGTATTTGGAACTACCAGACACAGGTGGGTGAATAATTTTATTTTCTTTTTCTATAGACATAGTTTTTCAATTAACTAATTTGTAATAAGGAATGACCAAATGTGCAACTGAGATTATTTCCTCTATGTATTCTATGAGGTTTCACAGTCTTCTCATAGACTTGTAGGCTGCTTTTCTGATTCATGGAACTTATTCTAATCTGAATCCTGCTTGATAATCCGTAGGTGATGGCAAAATCTTTCGAGGTGACCGATTTACCAGGTATACATCTTTCTTTCTTCTGCTTCTTTAGTTACAATGTTTTACGTTTTTTAATTCTTCTTGTTGTATGTACTATGTAGTCTCGTCGGGTTTGTTACTTATGCTGATTTTTTTTATTATGACTTTTCAGTTCGGTCAGCCAAGTTTATAGCACGAAAGCAATGGGTTGTGGCAGGAGCTGATGATATGTATATCCGTGCATACAACTATAATACAATGGATAAGGTTAAAGTGTTTGAGGCTCACTCAGACTACATTAGATGCGTGGCTGTTCATCCAACCCTTCCGTATGTGTTGTCATCTTCTGATGATATGCTCATAAAGCTTTGGGACTGGGAAAAGGGTTGGGCTTGCACTCAGATATTCGAGGGACACTCGCACTATGTGATGCAAGTCACATTTAATCCAAAAGACACCAACACTTTTGCCAGTGCATCTCTGGATCGCACCATAAAGGTCCTGAAATGGTCTATGCTTGTAATTTGATTATGGCTTAGCCCCCATAAGGTTCTGAGAAGTGGTAGCTCATTCTATGTTTACATGCTTGCTCATCTTCAGATCTGGAATCTTGGTTCTCCAGACCCAAATTTTACATTGGATGCCCATCAGAAAGGAGTAAATTGTGTAGACTATTTCACTGGTGGTGACAAGCCCTATTTGATTACCGGCTCTGATGATCATACTGCCAAGGTCTGCTTCATGTTCACTACTCTGATAGATGATACATTTCTACTTGACATTATGTGCGTTCTGGTTATTTACAAGTTGAGTTTCGAAATCAGGTTTGGGACTATCAAACAAAAAGTTGTGTCCAGACCCTGGACGGGCACACACACAATGTTTCTGCCGTATGTTTCCATCCAGAGCTTCCAATTATAATCACTGGTTCGGAAGATGGTACCGTTCGCATTTGGCATGCAACTACGTACAGGTATTATAATATGACATTTTTTTGTTGGAGTTTAATAATTTAATGCTTCTTGTATGCCTACAGCACACCTAAACCATTTTCAGTTGGGCTACCTTGCCGTCATTACCAATTTCTTAAATTTTCCTTACGTTTGTAGTCCAAATTCCTAATGTCTGTTTTTTCTTGCAGGCTAGAGAACACATTAAATTATGGCCTCGAGAGAGTTTGGGCCATTAGCTACATTAAAAGTTCACGCCGGTAATTTTTTGGATTTTGCTCTCTTCTCTAGTGCATTCCTTTCATTTAAGACGAGAAATTGACCTTACTAATAACTCGATGCTTGTCAGCACTGTTATCCGCCAGTAGATGTTCTCTTTCAGTTGATAGTAAAACAGCATTCATTGAAACTGTGCTTCTGGCGTTCAATTTATAGACGCTTGTGATTGTTTTT
Source organism: Moricandia moricandioides (assembly GCA_905132885.1). Lineage (NCBI taxonomy): Eukaryota > Viridiplantae > Streptophyta > Magnoliopsida > Brassicales > Brassicaceae > Moricandia > Moricandia moricandioides. Next base: position 22,077 of record CAJHQQ010004526.1, on the reverse strand, counting down.
GCTCTCCCTCACTTCGACGATGTGTAAAGATTATAGTTCTTAGATATTAAGAGCTCTACTTGTTTTAAGTACTCCATTCAGTTCTCCTGCGAAACCATAAACCTTGTTGTTTTCACTTCACAGGGTTGTGATCGGATATGATGAAGGTACAATCATGGTTAAACTTGGACGAGAAATTCCTGTCGCTAGCATGGACAATACTGGAAAAATCATATGGGCAAAGCATAATGAAATTCAAACTGCGAACATCAAAAGTATTGGTGCAGGTTACGAGGTATAAGCCGTACTTGTAACTCTAATACTGTGTCATAGGATGACCTATATGTTCATTTGTTTGCCTGATGTTGATATCCCTTTTGCTCCATTCTAGGTTACTGATGGAGAGAGGTTGCCCTTGGCTGTTAAAGAGCTGGGGACTTGTGATCTTTATCCACAAGTGAGTGTTACTATCAGCACTTGGTTCAATGGGTTTGTGATGTTTTGAGCTATTATATAGTTTATTTGGGAAAATATTTCTGCATAACTGGTATGATTGTCACGTACTGAAAGTTGTGTGTATCGTTAAGAAGTTCATTTTCAGAATACATATATATATATATATATATGTCTCTACTTATCTCTGTCTCATCTGTGGGTATTCTGTCTCTCAGAGCTTGAAGCACAATCCGAATGGGAGGTTTGTCGTAGTCTGTGGAGACGGGGAGTATATAATCTACACGGCTTTGGCGTGGAGAAATAGGTCATTTGGTTCTGGGCTTGAATTCGTTTGGTCGTCTGAGGGGGAGTGTGCGGTTAGAGAAAGCTCATCAAAGATCAAGACATTTAGCAAAAATTTCCAGGTTCGTATTCGCCTTCTGTCTGTTCTAAGACATTCTGTTAGAAGATGTTCCTATGGTTATTATAGTTACTTCTCATGGAGATAGCTATTTTCGTATATGGCTCATTTACAAAATATGTTTTCAGGAGAAAAAGAGTATCCGCCCTACTTTCTCAGCTGAGAAGATCTTTGGGGGAACCTTGTTAGCAATATGTTCAAGTGATTTCATCTGTTTTTATGATTGGGCTGAATGTAGGCTGATTCAACGTATTGACGTCACTGTAAAGGTATACTGGTTAACTTTTCTCATTTTGTTATGAGAAGTTTAATTCAACACATAGTCGATATCACCTTCAGATGGAGGTTGTCCTCGTTTTGTTTTTGCCTAATTCTTATTGTTGCCATGTAACGTTTGCAGAATCTTTATTGGGCTGACAGTGGTGACTTATTAGCCATTGCTAGTGACACGTCGTTCTACATCTTGAAATACAACGTGAGGATCCTGTCCAACAACAGTCTTAATCTGTGAATCTCTCTATACAGGTCTTGGACTGTCCAAGTTCTTACTATTGTGTTTCTGTTGTACAGCGCGACTTAGTTTCCGCACATTTTGATAGTGGAAGATCAACTGAAGAAGAAGGTGTTGAGGATGCATTTGAGGTTCTCCATGAGAATGATGAACGTGTTAGGACAGGTCTATGGGTTGGTGACTGTTTCATTTACAACAACTCTTCCTCAAAGCTTAACTATTGTGTCGGAGGCGAGGTATTCTGCATATCTCTTGGTTACTTTAGTTTGACTGTTGTTATGAACAGATTTTGACGATAGTTGCTAACATCTTAACATTAGGTAACGACAATGTACCATTTGGATCGCCCAATGTATTTGTTGGGCTATCTTGCAAGTCAAAGTCGGGTATTCCTGGTAGACAAAGAATTCAAGTAAGTGCCTGGATCTGGTGTGTTTATTTCAGATTTATTTAGAAGTTTCTGATATCTATCCTCCTGTTCTTTTTGCGGATGCAGTGTTATAGGATACACCTTGCTGCTAAGCCTGATTGAGTACAAGACTCTTGTGATGCGAGGTGATCTAGACAAAGCTAGTGAAATCTTACCTACAATTCCTAAAGATCAGCATAACAGGTAATAAATGTCAATTGGTATCTGAACTTCTATGTGTATATGCGGTTCATTCTCCAGCGCACTTAATCTCGTGCTGCATGATTCCTTTGGTAGTTAAATCCTTCCTATGCTCATTTTTTATGAAGGAATATTATGATTACTTACTCTTAGAGAATTGTCGTGTCTAGATCTGCTCACTCGAATGTTTAACATAGCTACACACCTATCAATGGTTGTTTCGTGAACATTTCTCTGTATTTATTTCGGGGAATTTTCTACTTGACAGTGTTGCTCATTTCCTGGAGTCACGAGGAATGATTGAAGATGCTCTGGACATTGCAACCGACCCTGACTACAGATTTGAGTTGGCCATACAACTTGGTAGACTTGAAATTGCGCAGGTGTGATATAATGTGTTCCTGAATAAATTACGTTTTTACTTCTTTTATATTGCAGAGAAATCAATGTATTTTCTATTATATGCTTGTAGGAAATCGCTGTAGAAGTACAGAGCGAGTCTAAGTGGAAGCAACTAGGAGAGTTAGCCATGTCCTCTGGGAAGGTATATCTTTTCTCTACACATTTCTTCCTAGCGTCTTGTAATGATAATAGAAAGACAAAAGTTTCGAGTAAATGACATATCAGTTTGATTATATTATGATTCTGATGGGGTTTTTTCGATGAAGTTGGAGCAGAGTGCAATATTATCTTAAAATAGTAAAATATCTGTTTCTTGTCTCCTGTTTTCGTCTTTCACGTGAAGATTTGCATCTAACTCGTTTCGTTTCTATGTCATCATGACAGCTACAATTGGCAGAGGAATGCATGAAGTATGCGATGGATTTGAGTGGTTTGTTACTACTTTATTCTTCTCTGGGAGATGCTGAGGGCGTGTCAAATCTTGCAACACTTGCTAGAGAACAAGGGAAGAACAATGTCGCCTTTCTTTGCCTATTCATGCTGGGTAAATTGGAAGATTGTTTGGACTTATTAGTGGAGAGGTAATTCATTAGTAGAGTTTGGATAAAATTTATTCACCTTTGGGCTTTGGTCATCGATGTGACAATATTTTCTCTACAGTAACCGGATACCAGAAGCTGCTTTGATGGCAAGATCATATCTTCCAAGCAAAGTATCTGAGATAGTAGCTCTGTGGAGGAAAGATCTGAGCAAGGTTATTATTTTAGCTTTATTGCTAAGTGTATTATTGATTTATGGTCAAGGATATGGTTTAAAGTTGAGTTTTCACTTGTAATACAGATTAATTCAAAAGCAGCAGAATCTTTGGCTGATCCTGAGGAGTACTCAAATCTTTTTGAAGATTGGCAAGTTGCTCTTTCCGTTGAAGCAAAAGCTGCGGAGTCAAGGTAATCACGCCAGTGTATCATTAGTATTTAGTGCATACTTGCACGGATATCTCCGTATGATTACACAGTGGGATGCTTAGACCTCTCTTTGTTTACAGGGGAGTTTATTCAGGTGCAGAAAGCTATCCTAGCCATGCTGATAGATCATCCGTGACCCTAGTGGAAGCCTTTAGAAACTTGCAAGTTGAGGAAGAGGAATCATTTGAAAACGGAGACATGGATCATGAGGTGACCCTTTTTGCCCTCTCCAAATAAGTAAGTTGAGTTATCCTGAGCTTTTGTCTTTTTTCATCGTAGGAGGTAGTAGCTGAAGAAAATGGAGATGAAGAAAGGAATGATGAGGAAAAGCATGAAGAAGAAGGAGTTGTTGTTGATGGTGACTCAACCGATGGAGCTGTGCTTGTAAACGGAAGCGAGGCTGAAGAAGAGTGGGAGACGAATAATGAAGGAAACCGATCAGCCTAATAGCAAGTCGTTGCAAGGCCAATACCTGAAAATTTTGTCTTCTGGTGATTAATTTGATACCCCAATGATAATAATCATTTGCATTCTTCATAGCAAAATCTTTAAGAACATAATATACCGAGTTGTTGGTTTTTTATTAAAAACGTGACCTGACTTTGGGATCTTTCTGGTTTCTCTGTGTTTGTTTTGCAGTGCGCATAAGTAGAATGGCCAAAGTTGAAGCAACAATGGGTGAGGTGACAAGTTTCTATTCTGAACCACATGTCTCAAATGTTCGAGCAGCATGGAACCACATTCATTGTAATAAGAAGTTTTTTGAGGATTTTAGATGAATTGCTCAAAGGAAAATGCTAGTGTTCCTTTTTGCACTGAGAGGGAGATTCTCTTAGTATTATTTTACACATGGTTTTGTTTTCTCTTACAAATACTTTAATTTCATTATCTTGCCTGTAAAATGATTTGTTTTATTTTTATTTTTGTTGCAAATATGATTCTTTCGAAGCCTTATTTTTTAAGTTTGCCATCTTTTTTATTGTTTTCGTTGCGGTTTTCTTGTAGTTGTTTCATGTTCTAGCAACCCTTGCAAAAGTTTTGAACCTAGGATTGGGTAGAAGCTGAAGCAATGATATAAACAAAAATTAAGTTTTCAATAAATTAACTATAATCTTCAGAATATAGTTAACAATAGTCGGAACATAAATCGATTTACATACATTTTATGAAAAAGGGAAAAATAATACTGTGTTTGTAAAAAAAAATTTCCTTTACAATTTTTTTCTTCATATATTTTGTATGCATATTTCAATAATGATAAATTATTAAAAAATTTAAAACTAATTTCAATTATTTAGATACTAATAAACTTATATAAAATAGTTAATTATAAAAAAAAAATCTTGTAATCAATTTTAGTGTGTTTATGAAACATATTATATTAAAAATATATTATATTTTTAGAAATAGCGCAGAAATGAAGAAAAATAATAGACAAATATTTTAGGATAAAATTAAAATAAGTTGTCCCAAAAATAGTCTTTAATAAAAATGGTGAAAATAGATTTTATGAAAAAATGTAAAATATTAATTTAAACTTAAATATAGAGTTACGAAGTAAAGTGAGGTTATATAAGTGAGTTGCAAATAAAAAATAAAACTTAATATTAAAATTAAAAAAAATATATATTTCACTCATTTTTAGTGGTTATTTTTATGATAAAATTTTGAAAAGGTTATTCTAGGAAAATAATCAAAATAATAATAATAACGTTCACAAATGAGTCGGTAAAACAAATGAAAAAATCGATGAACTACCACTTCCTCTTCTGTTAATCTCTCTCTCTCTCTCTATTCGTCTGTGACCACTTTCGCACCTCCGGCGTTAGGTTTCTGGTAAGCCCTTCTCTTCCCCGCGAATCTTGGACGGTTTCTCGGAAATGATATTTTTCTTTTCTGAGAGTTAGTATCTTCTTAGATTCTAGGGTTTTGGATTCTATCGTTTCTGAATCGAAACTTTGGTTTGCTTCTGAAATTTTCATCATCTAGGGTTTTCATTTCTCCGTCTGTGCAACTCCAATCTCTTAAAGGACCAACCTTTTTCCACAGATTCACTATCTTTAAGTCTCTTAGGGCATTTCCGGAACCATGTTTTGGATTATCTTAGAGCATCTTTAAGTATGTCTTATGTGTTCGGAACCATGTTTTGTATTGTCTCCAAAGTTTGGATTTTTGTTATCTGTCTTTTAATTATATGCTGTTTTTGTTTTGTAGGTATTTTACAAGTGTCTGTTGATATAACGTTTTCAAATGGGGGACTCTGAAAACGCTCACCAGCCCTCCAAAAAGAGAGGTGCCTTGAAGCAGCTGTCTCGTGAGAATCCAGATGATGATGATGATATTGATTCAGCTGAACTTGAGAGTGGCACTTTCAAGAAAGCCAGTGATGAGGTTTTGGCTACTAGGAGAATTGTCAAAATCAAGCGCAAAGAGCCATCAGCTGCTGCACCAGCCGCAGCAACCAACCCATTCGCTGGAATTCAATTGCTCCCTACTACTACTGCACCGTCTTCAACTGCTTTGGGACCAAATGCACCTCTGGCTGAGTCTAAAGTGGCTCCAGCTGAAGCTGTAGTTGAGGACAATCAAAAGGCAGTTGATACCGAAGACGGCGATGAAGTTGACAGTAAGAAGGGTGATGTCAAAGATTCTGCTGGAGAAGAGTCTGAAAAGACTAAAGATAAGGATGTTGATGCTGGTGTAGACCAGACGGTGTCAGGTGTTACTAACATTACCAACGCTGTTGAAGGAGCAGATCCAACTGAGGATCCTCTTAAGAAGGAATCAGGAGGTGACCAGACTGAGAGAAAAGAAAAGGAAGGCGAAGGAAGCGGTGAAGCAGCAGATAAGAACGGTGATAATAATAACAATGGCTCTTTGAGTTCGTTCCAGCAGCATTCAAGTAGCAAAAACGCATTCACCGGACTTGCCAGTACACAGGCTTCTGGTTCTTCCTTCTCATTTGGTGTGGTTTCTCAGGATGGTTCAACTGGTGGTTCTGGATCTCTCTTTGGCTTTGCCCTCTCAAACAGTAACAACACTTCTTTGTTTGGTGCGTCGGGATCTTCCATTGTCAAGAAGAGTGAAGGTAGTGGGTTTCCTCCAAAGCAAGAGGTTTCAACAGAAACAGGAGAAGAGAACGAGAAAGTTGCCTTCTCAGCTGACTCGATTATGTTTGAATATCTTGATGGAGGATGGAGAGAGCGTGGCAAAGGAGAAGTGAAGGTAAACGTTTCCAGCAATGGTGGTAAAGCAAGGTTGGTTATGAGAGCTAAAGGGAACTACAGGTTGATCTTAAACGCGAGTCTCTACCCGGAAATGAAACTTGCAAGCATGGACAAGAAAGGGATCACATTCGCTTGTGTGAATAGTGAAGGCAAAGAAAGTCTCTCTACGTTCGCACTGAAGTTCAAAGATCCAACAATCGTTGAAGAGTTTCGTGTAGCTGTTGGCAAACATAAAGACAGTAAACCGGTTCAAACAGCTCCTCCATTGAAGACACCTGAGAACTCTCCAACAGCTACAGATGCTTGAAGAGGAAGGTAAAAGAAAAACATGAAGAAGCTCTCCTCTTTACCTATGTGTCTTTTACTTTCAAGTAGTTGAATTTTGAGGCAGAGAAAACTAGAGATTTGAAGAAGTTTGTTGTTGTTTTCATTTTTCCACACTTGTTGAGATTTGCTGGTTTGCCGTAAGACTTAAAATCTGCTTCAATATCTCTTTATATGAACCATTTGAATGCTTCATTATGTGTTCTTGTTTCACTACTGGTCCTAGAGTGGTGGGTCCGGATTTGGTCTGGTTTTGTATCAGTCATTGCGAGATGCAGTAAAGCATTTTGGATGAAAGATAACTAAACCGAGACTGAAGAAGCGGTTTTGTCAAAGCATCAACGTGTTAGTCTCGGTAGAGCTTAGAAACATGAAGTTGCTTAGTTTGAACGAACAAAATGATAGTCAATGGCAAGATGCTTCATACCTGAGTGAAATTGATATGTAGCTCCAATGTAGACACAGTAGATTATTGGTGTTCTTGATGTGCTAATATCAAGTTTGGATATTAATATGTAGCTTCTAAAATTTTGGTTCCGGCTCTGGAGAAGTGTACCAAAGGTTAGTGTTAATGTTTCTGATGAAGACGTAGCATCCCTATAGGTTTCAGATCCGCCCAGCTTTGGCTTGGAAAGGGAACGCAGTTCAAAATATGCAGCTCAACAGATAATCAGATCGACTAGTATAAATGCACATCAAATAGATTATACAGATCAAATAAATTATGTAGAACAAATTCATTGATCGAATACTAAACAATATTTTTGTTAGATATCTAAACAAAATCAAACATATATATATAGAAAATAAATATTAGTATTTTAATAATACAATGAAAATTTGAACATTATATAAAATTAAATACAATTATAGTTATAATGAAATTAATAATATAAAATATTTTTTTGTTCATAATGGGTATAAATACCTTTTATAGAAGTTATATTATATTTATGAATACATCAAGTAAATATATATATAAGTGTATGAAAATATTATAGAATTTTAACATATATATATACTGCATACATTCATACTGGGTAGCATGGAAGCTTCATCAGATATATGCTTCCCGTTTTGGAACCAGAATTGAAAGCTTGTGAAAGCTTCTGGAATCTCGATTCCAATATGATTCTAAAAATAAATTTTTAAAACCACCTTGAAAGTTTAAGATTCCGTTTAGGAATCACGTCTCCATTTTAAAAATTCTATTGTCATGAATAAATAAAAAGTATAATATCATGTTTTATTTTATATAAAATCCAAATTAATAATATTAAATAGAGAGAATACAAAATATGAAAATATCAAAAATAATATTATAAATTATGTTTGTGCATAATTGTTTTACAAGAGATCTTGCATATATATATATTCAAATATATTGTGATAGATATTTGTGAACTATTAAAAACAATTAATTTGATAATTTTTATATAAGCTTAACTTTTATAGTTTTATAATTAAAATATAAAGTCAATGAAATGAAATAAAATTATTAAAAACGAATAAGTGATATTTTATTTTGAGTCATTTATTTTGATCATATGAACTCACTTTTATATTTATATACATATGTAGATATACACTTCCAACACGTATCCGCTTCCTAATTTTTTTAAAAAATTCGCTTCCACACTTTTATATGATTATGTTTCCGTGTACCCTCTTTTGATTCCATGTAACATATGTCAATGATTTCTATGAAAATAATTATATAAATTTATAAATATAAGCAATTAATAAGCATATATATATATATATATATATATATATATATATATATATATATATTTAAATGATTTAAATAAAAATATGATAAATTGATATTTGATTTCTGCACACGACTACAATTACTTTATTTATGTTAATCATCATCAATAAAAATCAAATAAAGCTTATATGTTTTCTATTTATCTAAATATTATATAAATTATCTAGTGTTGTTATTTGGTATATGAAAGAAATAACAACTATAGCATATATGTTTACCATGTGTAGTATTTATAGGTAAAAGAAAGGAAAAATCACGTATTGGGCTTTAGCTTCGGCATATCACCAAATTCTTTTTGTTTTTAACTTGTTTGTAGTACAAATTTTTTAATGGGAAACTAGTTTCTGGAAGGGTTGATTTTTTTTTAAATTACTTTTAGGAAACTTAATTTTTAAACTTTTATTTTTGGCATGATATTTGTGTTTAATATTAATTTAATTTATTTAAATTTTTGATAATTATATGAAATATGTCAAGAAACAATTATATAAATTAGTGGATCCCTAAAATTATAGAATTAAAGTTGTGGTTTATTTTGTAATATTTAGAAAATATATTGTTTATTTTTTAAATATGTAATGTTACAAAATAATTGTTAGACTACACATATATCAATAGGTCATGATTCTATTTTAACAAAATAGATTTGGCCATATAACCAACAAAAAAACTATAATTCACTAACTAACCAAAAACCTCCACTCTCTCCTGTTTTCTCTTCCTGTCTCTCTCTATCCTCTTACTACAACTCTAATTTCTTTCTTTTTTGGTTATTTCACAAATAACCCTTTTTCAAAAACATGATCTGCATATAGTTAATTGAATATTTATCTCATTTTTTATTCTGTAAATTAATTGAAAATGGACAATAAATGGAGATAAGATTGCATGACTAACTCTCACGTATCTCTCTTGATGTACATTTGACAAATATTGAATCACAGAATGTTTAACTTGTATTTCTCACACCTCAAGGTCATGTATTTATACAGAGATAAAGATCCTAACTCTAATAGAATAAAGGAAGAATATCTAAACCAAATTTATCTATTAGTAAATATAACATATTCCAATACTCTTCTCCTCAAGTTGGAGCATACAAATTAGTAATGTCCAACTTGTTAATGAAACTATTAAACTCTTTTCTACCTAATGTCCAACATTCGTATGCATAGCCGTTGGTGAGGACTCAAAACCGTGAAACCAGTATAGTCCCTCTCTCTCTCGTTCACCAGTCCCAATCAGCATTCTCAAAGTGCGATCTTGCAAAAGTAAAAGTTTAACCGTTAATTGGCCAACCAGAAAATTTTCAGTCATTAGTTGTCCAAACAAAATTAAATTTGTATGAAATCCCGGAACAAGGTAAACATTCATCAAAGTCAAAGATGAAGTAAGTCGTATGTTGCCCTGCTTTGTTGTGTGAACATTAGAACCAGCAGGTAAAAGTACTGAGATATGATCGATATTCTTGATATCCTCAAGAAGATCAACCCATCCAGTCATGTGATGCGTGTGGATCTAGTATATAAGATCCATAAAGGATCATTATTCTTACCACTCAACCGTTTCGTTGATTTTCCAGCACTGAGAATCTGTTGAATCTGCTGCCACTGTGTGTCCGTAATGCCAGTCAAACCTTGATGATCAGCATCAGTCATAGTAGATCTGGATGTCATCGCAGCAGAGTTAGCAGTAGCTATTTCTATTAAGTTCGCACGAGGAAGAGTACCACAACCTCTGCTCATTGATGAAGGTTTTGAGCGAGACTTGTCTCCATACCATTCTGGATATCCAACAACCCGAAAGCATGAGGAAGCCTCATGGCCTTTACGACAAAAAACTGTGCAAAGGCGAGAAAATCTTTGTTTCTCGGGCTAGTGTGATTGGGTCCTTCAAACCCATTCCGACGTGAGACATCATGAGTATAGACTGTTGGAGTGTTTGGTGGATAACGTGTTTGTGAAGTGTGGGCAGCAGAACTCATGACCGCTGGTTCTTAATTTTCCATAGATCGAATTGTCTCATTCTGAACAACAGTTAGATAAACATTGTCAAGGTCAGGAAGTGGAGATATCGCACATAGTTGAGATCTGATGACGCCGTGAACATAGTCATCCAAGCCAGCAACGAAGTCATGAATATGAAGAATCTCTATCTCCTTTTCATGTGCAGTATTGAGATCATCACATGTGCAATTACCACATTCACACCGTTTGTTATTTAAGCACTCTGCAATCCCATCCCATAATTTTGTTAATATGCCAAAATAGTCATCAACGGTTGATCCGTTTTGTTTACAAGCTGCAAGCGAGTTACCAAGTTGTTGAATATGAGCTCTACTCTTGATCGAAAACCGCTTCTTGATAATATCCCATATCTCTTTGGCAATTTCTCTTGTTGATATTGATGATCTAAGTTTCTAAGTCTAATCTTCAAGATAAGAGGAATCCGATGATGGTTTTGGTATACTTCCATCGAGAAAATCAAATTTCTTATGCGTACGTAATTTTATAGCCCATTCATCATTAGTTATTTTCATTATGAAGAGGTTGCGAAATCACAGCTCCAGGATTATCCTCAGATGCTAAATTATAAGCAGATATTTTCTTCCGTTTAGGATCTTCTTGACCAGTCGGATTAGACATTGTTGAATTCTAGGATTTGTAGAAAACTGAGGAGTTTTTAGATGGTATGTTTTTCGGGAAAAAAACAGAGGGAGAAGAAGAAGATTAGAGGCCAAGAGGCTTGAAAGTTCTTTTAGGATTTTTAGATCGATGGCTCTAATACCATGACAAATATTGAATCAAAGAATGTTCAACTTGTATTTCTCATACTTCAAGGTCATGTATTTATATAGAGAAGAAGATCCTAATATTAATAGGATAAAAGAAGAATATCTAAACCATATTTATCTATTAAGAAATATAACATGTTCCAATAACACTCACACCTCATTTTTGTCTCCCGGAGAAGATCAGCGATGCAATACATATAAATTGTTTCACTAACACCTCAATTAGATTGTTTCATTAACCTTTGATAATGTTGTTATTCTTCTTCATATTGAACATAATATAAATTATTAAATTAGTTATAAATCTAAATCCGAGTATTTTTACGCATAACATTTGTTACGTTGATACATAAAAAAAGTTCTAGAGAAGTTAAAAACTGATTGGATCCAAAAATTCTAAGTGAGAGGTATGGGTGTCTCTATCGCAGAGTGGGGATAATGATTCTCGAGACCCACAATACTGTCCAGCTTTATATCCTTCAAAAAGACAAAAGCATTAACGCTTATGCTGATTAAACGACATAAAGAATGCAAAAATCCATTTGAACGTTGACCAAGGGAATGAAGAAGACGTTTCAACGTTTCATTATAATGTTTGTAAGAATGTTTATCTCGAAAGGATGACAGTGCACGAATCGAAAATGATCCTAAATTTTGTCCCTTCCAAGCAGGGGTGGTCCTAAGCACAGCCAAATGAAACATTGGTCTAGGGTCTCCAATTTTTTTTTAAAATTTTACAAAGAAAAAAGCCCCCAAATTTATAAAAAAAAATTTTTTTATAAAACCCTTTGTAAATTGCTTAGGGCCTCCAACATCTCAGGGACGGCCCTGCTTCCAAGACATCCCATAAAATTAGAACTATACAGAAAAATTAACATGACCCTTTTTGGACAAATTTTAACATAGCCCTTATGTAAGGAATGATATATACAAATTGAAAACAGTCCAATTTTTTTAAGCAAAAACTGTTTATCTCGAAGTCGATTATCATAATGTATGCAAAACATTTCACACTATGAATTCTAGTTTCTGAGTATTTTGTTAGGGCATGTTCGTTGCATTCTCTAGATGCAACATCCAAATGTTATTTGTTTTTTATATTGAGTATCTAAGTTCAGATGTAAAAAAAATACAAGTATCTTGCATATAAAATATCTATCTATCTTTGATGCAATAAAAAGTAGACTTGGCACCAAATACATCCACAACTACAAATTTTAAGTTAATAAACTACAACATTTAAGGTACAATCACTTAAACTAAAAACATGAAAGTATAATTATCATGTCATATTATATACAAATATGTATATTTTGAATGTACATTAAAATAAATAATTAAATAAGATTATGTGTTGGTGTTTCAGTTGTGAAGCTATTTAGTGCCAAGATCGCATCACCTAGATTTAGTATCAAATATGCAAAATAATACTGTACCATCCTAATTTCTGATATATATATATATATATATATATGGAAATGTTTAAGAGAATTGATTTGACTATCATATATCATCAAAGGTGACTTACTTTTTCCGTCATACATCCGTTTAGAACTCTAGAATTAAGCGTGATTGGGCTCGAGTAGTGAAAAGATGGGTGACCTATCGGAAAGTCATTCACGATACCGTGAAAGTGATGCCAAAACACGGGGAAAAGTTGGGTGGTGATTGCAGGATCAGTAAACAAGTATTTCGAACCTTGAAAAAATTACGCACCAACCGTTGAAACAAAATGGAGCTCACGGACCGAGAAAGCGGACATGAGTGGCCCATTAACCGTAGGCATTTATAGCGTTACAAATAATTTCTTCAAAAATGTTTAATACGTTTTGGAACATTAAAACCAAATTAATACAAAATTTCTAGAATCTCATTTCTTAATTCAATTTCAATCTTGCATCTATGGTGACTTGATGTCATATTGAAAAGTATCCCAAATTATTAAAAAGACAACGCATATTAGTTAAAGAAAAAGAAACCCATATCTCGATGCCTCGTGGAAGACTTTATTGTGGCATGTAAAGTTACTGGTATATCCCATATATTTATAAATAAAAACGAAATTGAAAAGTTTTGTTAAATGACTACTTTGCTCTTGTAACTAAAAAGAAAGTGGAGCTTTTCTTTGTGCACGTTTTTTCCTTCTCGCTTGGTGGTTAATATTTATGTAACTAACAAATAATTTGTGAGAAAATTACAATTTTACAGTTTTCAATTAAAACACATATCTAAAAATATCTCCAATAGTTGGATTCACTTTTATCTTCAAAAGTTCAATTTTTCAATATAATGAAAAAAATGAAACAACATTTGCTTCAATGATTTGATTCATTTATTCTTTGTAAAAAAATATTCTAAATAAATTTTATTTTTATTGTTAGCCCTAGTCTCCATCTCTCTTCGGTCCAAATATCAAAACGCCGCTAGTATCTCTGAATCTCGACGCCGATAGAGGGATAGCCCGCTGGCGTCGTCTCTGCTCCATATCTCTTATGCATCTCTTCCTGCTCTGCCATCTCTCTTCGCTAGATCTGTTCGTTTTATTGGTGGTGTCTTCTTCCACCGGCTCTGCTCTCTACGTCGGAGATTCGCGTAAACTACTCTTAAGCTGCACTTTCTCAGTCATTGGTTCAAAACAGCTCTTGGCTGATGTCCTTCACCGGCGTTCACTCCACCTGCCCACTACAAGTTCTTCTCGCCTCTTTAGATTATGAGGTCTCGACGACATCTGGTTGTGGGGTTCCACATTTTTCATGTCGTTCAGTTTTGGTGCCTCAGTGTACGCGTACGGGCTCTTCTGGTAACGAATCCTTTACCCCCATCTTGTCAAGATGCTGTGTTGAAGGTTTCATTTGTGAATCCGGCGAGATCTGCCTCACCTCCTGCTCCGTCGATAGCTTTTCTGGGGCTCCCGGAAAGTTGTCTCCACTCACCGCGTCACTCACTGGTACTGCTCAACTTCTTTGTGCTCCAGATCTGAGAGTTACGCCTCAATGTTTGAAGGTCCATACCGGAAATCAACTCGCCTCCCACTGAATCCTTCCCCACTCTCTCTGCCCCCGGTCTTATGATGACATGTACATATGATAAACCCCGCTATTGTGGCAATGCAACTGAGGCAACTCCTATTGGTCTCAACAGAATAGTCGTCTGCTCCGGTGTACTCCTCGACGCTCCTTGGTCCTCAATCGCAGTTCACCTCCTTACCTCCGGCAACTTTTTCAAACCGTCAAAATCTCTAATCAAGCGATTGCTCAGGTCAAAACTGAGAGTGTATTTTACATGGGCTAGGCCCAATTTGATAGTTATTTTGGTCAGCCCTCAGTCTAGCCTGCCAAGTTCTATGCTCATTTTAATGGATAGTGTGATTTTGGAGTTTTGGGTTAGATTGCAAAGGATTTCCGGTGAATACACCGGGGCCTTTGATTTGAGCTTAATGTCATATTCTACTTTTATGAAGAATTTACCAATGGATTCATCGGGTTGGTCTTTGTCTTTGTGCCTATTGTCATCCTCTCTCGAGGAGTGGGCTTTGTCATCTTGCCTCCTTTTTGTGAAAGGAGATGTTTTCTCGCACTTGTTTCCGAGCTCGGATTTCAGTTTCTTCACCAGTTTATTTTCTTGTGTAGTGGTCTTTACGAGAATAGAAGAGGCAATCGGGATTACTTCGGTTCATCTCGTAGGTGAAGACTGTCCTTCAACGTCACTTTTTGTGACTATCTTTATGCTGTCTGACTTTGTCACGAAGGCTTCATCGACGCATTCAAGCTTCGTCTTGTTTTCGCTGTCACCTTCCTTTGAAGAATTATTCCTTTTATTTTATAATGTTGTAGTTTATGCTTTTTACCAAAGTGGATGGATAATTCCCTCTAGACATTGTACCTAAACAAATTGAAGTGCTAATAAAATCAAGTGGTGTTCCGAAAAAATAAGATTTTATTAGACATGTCAATTAACGCCAAAGTCTACATTCAGAGTCCGCCCAGCCCTATAAATTATCGGGCCTAGGCTTAATTATAAGTAAAAAAAATCAGGCTTTCTAAGCTTAGCCTATTTGAACTGTAACTATTATGGGCTTAATCCCGTTTGGGCTAGGACCGATCCGAAAACCCAAAACTTATATTTTAATTTATTTACTTATTTAGCATTAGCCCTCATTTCTTAAAAAAATATAGAATTAGTGCTCATTTTTCGAAAATATAGAATTCTGAGGACTACATTAGCGTCAAAGTCTAGTTTTAGCATTGGTGCTCATATCTTAACCAAATTTAGAAGTTGCCCTCTACCAAAATTTGATGAAGCACTGATTCGTGCACATACTTTGTTAGAACGAATTATGTTTCGTGATCCATGAACATATTGACATTTATAAATTTTATTTTATATTGATGTATATATCAAAATTCAATATATCATCTTTTATATATAGTTTTTGATGACGATGAGAATGTGAAAGTCACTGATGAACATCATGATCTTGATCCTACAATTTCTATTGCATAGAGTTGAAAGAATTTTGTTTTAGTTCTATCCACTATTAGTGTTTATATGGTTTATAAGATAAGACATCTATTTTAGTTTTATATTTTATAAACATGTGGATGATTGTTTAAATCTGGGACTAAATTGATTTTGGTTTTAAACTTAATGTATTTAATTTTAATTTATTTTTCTAAAAACGCAAAAGCCCTCTAGATCGTTTAGGGTTGGGCCTGGCTTGGTTTTTACTGGTTAGGCCGGTCGGGCTTAAATACAATGGTTTTGCGAAAAGCCCACCAACCTTGATCCATGACATCTTATATAATTGATAAACAAACTGAAAAAGAAAAATTGCTAAAAATGCCACAAGTTAAGTACTATTTTTCAAAAATAACTTTAATAAAAAATATATTAACATTTGAGTTTACAATTTATTGTTTAAGGTTTAGTATTAAAGGGGTGAGGTTGAGTTTCTAAATGTTTTATAAATATTTAGAAAAATTAGTTGAGCCTATTTTCATTATAAATTTAGGATATTTTTTAAAATAGTCATTCATTAATGGTAAACTTGAAAAGTGGTATTAAACGTGTGGTAAAACTAAAATTTTCCCTAGAAAGACTATACAAGTTTGATTTTTTGTTCAATTAACATGAAACAAACGATCAATGTAAAATGAATATATATATATATATATATATAGAGAGAGAGAGAGAATAATCTTACAATACTAAAAGTTGTATATACTCAACTCTCAGCCTATCCACGTCAGCATAAAAAATCATCAATCAAAATTTGCCAACTCAATTTAAGATCCATGTAACTACTAAGAGCATCCGCAACCGGGTTGCTTAGGGGGGTGCTTAAGGGGTGGGGCCCACTAGCACCCCCAAAAACCAACTCTTAAAACTCCCAAATAAGCACCCCATTTTCTTTGGTTCTTGCAATGTTCACGGGTCCCACTGACACGTGGCGGCCCGTGATTGGTCTACTTTTTTTAAAAAAAAAAAATCAGAAAAAAAAATAAGCACCCCAAGTGGGGTGCTATGGTTGCGGATGCTCTAAATACTACCACAATCATTTTTCTCTCGACTCGGTCTTTATTCCCTAGACGTCTAGCGATCCATCTTCCTGAAATTTGTCGATCACTATTCGTTCCACACGATCTCTCTTAAGCGATCCATCTTCCTTGCTAAATATATCTGTCAACAATAAATTGTTTCTTCATGCCTGCATCAAAAATCAGTTAATCTTTGTAAATCGAATAAACATAATTCTGAGAAGACTTTCTTATGTATTAAGAAGTAGCGTCCAATGTATTTATACACATGAGTTGGATAATATTCCTAAACATCATTGGAATATATCGTAAACAGATTTGTTATTATCTCTAAGTGCTGGAACTTATCCTAAATTCCTAATAATAATTTTTACCTCATAACATTTCTGCAATCTCTTATTGGGACTTTGCTGTTCATCTTACAAAGCCAACAACAAACATAGGTTGAGAACGCTTACGTATATTGATTGACTCAGTGCAATCTTTGAAGATTTAAGCTCAAAGATTGCATGTAATTTCCAGGTTAATGGTACAGAACCTTCTCTTATTTTAGATCGAGTTTTGTTGTTTTCTTTTTTATTGAAACAAGCCGGTTACACATGCATACCTAAACGTCAAGATCATTATATTATAAACCTATGCTTTTTAATGACATCTCCAATGTTTATTATGTAGATCAACAAAAAAAAAAACATTTGCATGTTGTGTTACGGTTGAAAACAATTAACGAGGAAGAGCATCAAGGAAAAAAAGAGCAGAAATAACGTACTTTGTGGTTTAACGGTCTATTTTCTGTTTGTATTATAAAACTAAAAAAAACATTGGATCTGATATTGGTGGTTTCTCTTTGTTTTGTTGCAGTTGGGATGTTGGGTTCACTTTAGGGATTTCTGTTTTTTTTTTGGGTCATGGTAATATTTTCTTATAATTAATGGTTCATAGCAATGGAATTTCGTTTGAGGATTATCTCTGCGTTCAATGTTGTTTTCTCTTTTGAAAGTTTTGTAACCTTTAGTAGCAAATTTGTCCTTCTGCTGATTTAGAGAATTTGTTTGCATAAAATGATTTAGCACAAAGTACTTTCATTTTTGCATCTTTATTCGTTGTTATTTCGTTTGTCTTTACTGGTTGTGTTGGATTTTCCAGAATAAGTTGCATAATTTTGCTACACAACACTCAAATGTCCTTGGGAACTTGAGTCCGACACTCAAAAGAGGTTCTAAGAGAGATCGATCCAAGTGAGTCATTCTTCCAACTAGATAAATATAGAAAGTCTTTTAATTTTATGGTATTTGAGTGGAGTACATATTATCTTATTCTTTTTTCATTTTGCATTTCAGGACCAACAAGAAGAAATGGAATCAAAAGATTTTCGAGAAGTGGGCAGCTTTAGAAGCAAAATGAAGTGATATTAGCCGTTGTATACGAAGGTATGAAAATGATCTTTGATTATGTGTGTTCTCTTCTTCTTTTCGCTTCCTACACGCCTATAACTGGTTGTGTGATAGCAGTAGATGTACAAAAGAATAGGGCTTGCAGGCGTTAAGGATTTGATGATGAAAAAGCAGAGCACAAAAAAGATAGAGTTGAAATTTAATGATATCATTTCATAGAATAATTAAGGCTGACAACGGACTGAGGATCATGGAGGTTTGCAGTACTCCACGACCACCTTCGATATTCATTTCGAGCATATCATTGTCAAGAACGTTAGCCACTCAATCCTCATCGACCAGGAGTACTTCTCTTAGAACTAAAGCAACAAGCATGCAATGCATCTTTATCATTCACTTTGTTAGAAGCCATGTCTAGGGCTCTTTCCCAGTATAATCATTAGCACCTAGCGTATTATTTCAATCTGTGTTAGGGTTCTAGAAAAATGTTATTATGTTGTTTTTCCTTAATTATTGATGACGATCCACCGTTTTGATAGAATTAGGAACCTGATTCTGTAAACGAACGACAAACTCAACCGTTTAGTTACAAAAACCACTTACACATTATCTAGCTATTCTGCTTATTCTCATGTCTTCATTTTCTGATTTATTTGCTTGCTCCGTGGCCTTTTAAATTCATGGTTTTGTTCTTTCAGGTTATGCTTAAGATGTTGCCAGAGATGGGTACTGTTGAAAATATTCCAAAGTTCATCGAGAGAGTGCGAACAGGTAAACTTAATGCTTGAAACTACATGGCTCTATTTTGGGTTAGTAATGAGTCTTTCCATCATTATTCTTATTCTCATCTCTTTGAAATCTTTGGAAGATGAAGATATCTGATTTAGAACTATGTGTCTACAAAAAAAAAGATCTCAAGCCAAAATTATCAAAAGAAATTGCAGATGAAGTATTGTCCACTGTTGGAAGGGTAAACTAGGTATGTTATATCTCGTAGTTCACGCTTTTACTAAAAGTTAACGCACACCTTTTCGGTTTAGTGAAAAAAAATCATGTTTCCTGTAAGCACATGTGGTCTTCGTATATACTTATGATGTTTGCAGATAGCTTTGCAATTTAGAAGGAAGCTCTCTCTTTGAGATAAGTTTTGTACAAATTTTAATATTTACTCTGGACTAATATACATGTTAATGTTTGATTCTCATATTCAGTGTTCATCGTTTTCTCTCTTACAAAAATGGAAACTTGGAGTATCTAAACATGGCAATGGGATTTCCACCAGAATTTTAAATGGTCTTATTTGCTATACCTTGGCTGGATACTTACCACATTGGAAAGAGTGATTGGATGAGCTTGACACCAAGACCATGATATCACAATAGGTTAATTTTTTACCAAGAAAAACTCATATTTTTTTAGGGAGAAATATGTTTGTTTAGAGCAGTTTGAAACTTAAGTGGCTCAAGGATATGCATTTTACATGCATGCATGTGTCCATTAGTGTGAAAGAGAGACATGGTAGATGAACCAAAAGAGAGACATTAGTGTCAATAAGAAAATATGTTCGACACAATCCATCTTCTTAGGTGGTTATGCCATTTCTCAGCCTTAACTCTATTTTCACTAGAATGTGTTTTTTTTTTTGTGTGCACGGATGTGTTTATCACCTAAAATGATTTATGTTTATTAGTTTATGTCCCAGTAACAATGTGTATTCCAACTACGTGAGTAACGTAAGAGTCAATGACTTGAAGAGGATCTAACTTGTGTTTTATCCGGTGAAAAGATGGAAAAACAAGGAATCATACCTAAAGGAAACATATAGATACAAAAAGGTCAAGAAACAGAACAAATCAGCCTTAAGAATTTTTTTTTTGAAATCGTTAAACTCCATTAACCGAAAGCTCTCCACCTTCTCATAGAGAAAAAAATTATTAATGATATGTGCTTTATTAACAAATGTATTCCCTGACAAAACTTACCAGAATATATAAATAAAATGATTTTTATTATGCTAGCTTAAAACATTAATTACATCATCACCAAATTATATCATGAACCAACACAGTCCAAACCAAACCAAATTACTTTAGTAGCAAGAAAATAAGTTATAGATTTACTAAAAAACTAATGAATCACAAATTTTTTTGGATAAGTTGTCAATAGGTTATTACTCATTATATCGCTGCACTAAGTTTTTTCCTGTGTTTTTACGAATATTTCATTGAGACTATATATTCTGGGTTCCTTTTTCTTGCTTATACTAATGTTGTGAAAATATCATACATATTCTAAAAAGTACTTTTAAGTTAGTAATATATGTACCTCTAACTTAGAAAAAATATACAGTAGAATAAGTAGTTATATTCTAATTATACTTGGGGTAATGAGATTTTGTTATATTACATTCATTCCGTTTCATAAAGAATATCATTTCAGTAAGATTACAAAAACTGTAGATATACTATTATATTTTTTGATCAATTAAGTGAAAAAATTTAAATAAAATTCTATTGGTTAATTAAAATAGAAAAAGATAAATTAAATATATAAAATCACATTGGAAATACAGACTGATATTCTATTTGAAACAAAAAAAAATCATAAAATGATATTCTTTGTGAAACATAGAGAATGATGTATGTTAGTAATATATGTACTCTTTTTAATAAAATTTATTGTAAAATAAGTGTATATATTCTTAACTACATCATAAACACTTTATAAAAAACTATATAAATTAGTTGATTTAAATAATAAAATTATATATATTTAACTCTCTTTCTAATATATATATATATATATATATATATATATATATATATATGTAATTATTGCGCATGTAAGAAAATTTAACCTTTATGGTATATGAAGTCTTAAGCAATTACATTTTAATTGAGTATAAAAGTACATATCAAACAATTTTGATATAATCTCTTACGAAATTCAAAATTTATTACTCTTTTAATTTCATTTTAATTTTCGTTGTATAATAAAAGAAATTTTGAGGATAAATGTTGTTTCAGAATTTCAATGGGAAATTTATTAATTTTATATGTTATATGATTCTTTATAATCTTCTGCCTATTTTTATTGGTTGAAGTGTGATTAAGTGTATAGCTTATAATGCTTTTATTTTAGAAATATGCAAGATTAAATATTTTTAATCTGTATGTACAAATCTAAAACAAAAATTAAAATGAAACAAAATAAATACTAAAAAAACATAACATTCACCTTAAACATTGTTAGTCTTTTTAGGGGTGAGATCATGGAAGAATAATACTCACCCAAAAATGTGGCTGGCAATTGGTTAATGCATCAAATAAAAAGCATGGAAATGCCTAAAAATTTTAAAATAACATGAAAAAATATTTGTTTTAGAATTAAGATATTACACTATTATATATTAGAAACAGACTTTTAAATCACGATATATTAGAAATTACTAAATTTGGTTTATTGAAATTCAATATTATATTGTCACACATATTAAAAATTGTCTCTGTTCTATTTCCTAAGATCAGTATATAACAATAAATTTGAAAATGTTAATGTAAACCTAGAAAAAAATTATTAACTGTGTAATTGGAGATTTTTTCATGCATTTATTTATAATGATATTTTACTCATTTTCAAGTAAATGATTCAAGGGGTTTTTTCAAAAACAACCTAAAAATTCAAGTTAAATGCAAAACCAACCT
>CAJHQQ010004525.1:0-26998 GCA_905132885.1 Moricandia moricandioides | reverse complement strand
TATTGTACTGACCCAAACATCAACTATACAAAATCTATGGATCTGGACCTGGTCCATATTTCTTTTTATCGGACTGGATTCAGTTCGGATTATAAGGTTTGGTATGTTTGCGTAGGCTTGCTTCTGCAAAGTGAGTATTTTTTTTTAAATAGAATTAAGATGTCTGAATAATATGGAAGAGACAAAAAAGAATTCCGTGCCCTCTCTCACACTCTACTGAAAAAAAATCAGAGGTTAAGAATCAATGTATGTGTTGAATAAAGATTTTATAGTAGAGTAAAACCGTATGTCACAAACTCATAATGTGGAGTGTTGTAAAAAGATCTCTATCATAAAAGTTATAACTGTTCATCGTGGATCCCAAACTTGCAGTATAAAACATTTCTTTGTGAAACTATTCATCATAATTTAATGTGCTTGTACTTTGTAGTTATTTTATTCCATCATCATCTGTATAAAATTATATGCATACCAGTATTGATTAACATATAAAAACGTTTTTGTTTTGTAACGACCAAGGTTAAGTATGGACTTGGGCTTTTGTGTTACAAGTGGACTTGTAAGTATGATAATGTTTGCAACCGTGGACGCTGACACCTAATCGCTTTTATCTGTGGAACCATCCTTTTTCAGGCCTTAGATGAACAAAAATAGATCAAAGTCCCTTCCTTTTCTTCTCTGTGATTCACAATCTCTCCTTTGTTGGTCCAACTTGAGAGTCTGGTAATTTGATATGATCCCTCTTTTGATTTAACCTTTCTATCTGCTGATGATGATCATCATCTCCAGGAACATAGAATTTTATGATTATGTTTGGTTTTTCTTTGACTGATTCACTAACCCTTTTGATTGGATGTTCCTGATCTGTGTTTGTTTAAATCAGTTGTGAATCTAATGATCTCAGATTACTACAATTTTCAATCTTTGATCATCTCTCTATTTGTTATCTTATTGCCTTAAACATCAACAGCATTTCTCTCGCTCTGATCGGTGTTCATCACTACTTAGCATCAAAAGGTAGCTTTTTTATTACCAAGGTTGTATCTTTATCAATGAAACTAACTATAAAGTATATAAGATCACATGACTGAAACTGAACAATGCACTTAGTTTAGTTACATGGTTTTGCTGATATTTAGTGAGTTCTGTTATAAACATTTGGTTGGAAGCAGTGTCCAATGGATACTACTACTACTACTACAACATCAAATGGTATTATTAGCCCTACGTTACAACTCCATAGCATCATCCCTGAGAATCCCATCGCGGCTATGGAGTTGTCCTTGCCTTCCTTTTTGTCTCTGAAACGACACTGTTTTGGCAACTCTGCTCCTGGAGAGTTCTTCTTGGCCTCTTGTCCTTCCATTGTACTTCATATTCTCACAACTTGTGATTTGTGTCCTCGTGACCTTGCCAAACTCGAGGCAAGTCGTGATGATGATGATGATGCTCTTTCTTGTTTTCATGTCTTTTTGTTTGGTTTTTCTGAGTTGTTTTTTTTTTAGGCGACGTGTTCCTTCTTTAGGAAGCCGGCGAACTTTTCTCCGGACCTTCAACTCTCCATCTCAGAGGTTGCAGCTCTCGACATTTGCCAAAAGAAGTCGATATTTGAACGCATGGGAGAGGAAGACCGCCAAGAAATCAAAAGGAAATGCGGAGGCTCGTGGAAGCTGGTTCTAAGGTTCTTGCTAGCAGGTGAATTAGGTTGCAGACGAGAGAAATCACAAGCACTTGCTGGTCCTGGTCACAGCATTGCAGTGACATCAAAGGGGGTTGTTTACTCTTTCGGATCTAACGGTTCAGGACAACTCGGACAAGGAACCACTGAAGACACTTGGCAGCCTAGACCAATCAGGTTACTCATTCCTCTGAGTATTCAGTTTTAGCATTAGTTAATGTTGAAGTGCATTGTGTTTGCAGATCACTTAACGGGATCAGGATCATTCAGGCAGCTATTGGCGCTGACAGAACAATGTTAATTAGTGATGTTGGTGAAGTTTATGCCTTTGGTAAAGATTGTTTTAGCCAGCTTGGATTAGAAGACCAAGAAACAAAGATCATCACAACTCCACAGCGAGTCAAGTCCTTGACGGAAATCTTTGTGGTTCAAGCAGCCATAGGATATCACTTCACAGCGGTTTTGTCGAGAGAAGGGAGAGTCTATACATTATCATGGGGAAAAGATGAGAGACTTGGTCATGGAACAGACCGTAACTGTGTGTTGCCTCATCCATTGTTGGGCGCCTTGGAGAACATCCCAGTCGTGCAAATAGCTGCTGGCTTTTGCTATCTCCTTGCTCTAGCATGTCAACCCACCGGCATGTGAGTCCACTCTATGTTCTTAACCCGGTTAACATTTGCTTACTTTTCTTTGCTTCTACTTAGGTCGGTGTATTCTATTGGATGCGGTTTGGGTGGAAAGCTTGGGCATGGTACTCAAACCAGTGAGAAACATCCTCGGTTGATAGAGCAGTTTAGTCTTTTAAAGATGGAACCGGTTATGATCTCAGCAGGGACATGGCATGCTGCTGTAGTTGGGAGAGATGGGAGAGTCTGCACGTGGGGTTGGGGTCGGTTTGGCTGCTTGGGTCACGGAACCGGAGAGTCAGAATTGGTTCCCAAGGTAGTAGAGGGACTAAAAGATGTTAAAGCAGTCCACGTCGCCACGGGAGATTACACAACCTTTGTTGTGTCTGATGATGGTCAGGTTTACTCATTTGGCAGTGGAGAATTCGCCAATCTTGGTCAGGTAAGTCTGTGTGTGTGTGTTCTTGTTTTTGGTGTTGAGACAATGGTCTTGAATGTTCATTTTTGGGATTTTAGCAGGGGGATGAGGATGAGAATACTATGACACCAAAGCTGGTTTCGTCGTTGAAGGAGATAAAAGAGCGTGTGGTTCATGTGAGTTTGACAAACTCGATATCGTGGGGCGGTCATACATTTGCAACGACCGAGTCAGGGACGGTCTATGCGTTTGGGACAGGGGACAGAGGACAGCTTGGGGTGGAGCTTGGTGATAACTTGACGGAAAGAGCGGAACCGGTTAAAGTTGCCGGTGTTGATCTTTCTTAAGAGTATTTGGAAAAGAAACCCATCTTCTTAGGTTTGCATCACCATTGGTCTTTGACTACTAATGTTTTAATGAAGTGGTTGTACATAGTAACATGAAGGTAATGACGTTTAAGAATCGTTAGATGGTTTTATGTTACTTTTGTTAGTTCAACCAAAGAAGGAAGGAAACAAATCAATGTTTCTTTAGATATTCTGCTTTGCAACTTTAGCGTTTACATTTTGGCGCGTTTAGCGTTTTTGTAAATTGCAGTTGATGACAAGTTACAACTCAAGAGCATGGACCTGAATACTCTAGGAAAGGGGTGGAGCACAGGCCCAATAGAATTTGGCTCATGTTACATAAACAAATGAACGATGCAAGCTACCCATTAACACTTAAATTAGCCAATGTTCTTTGCCAGCCATTTAGTAAATGAAAACAGGAATACTTTTTTCTTTAAAACGAAAAGAGAAAGATAATGTAAGATAATTTTGGCATTTCTAAGATTAGATTTTTTAAGGTCATGTTCGGTTTATATTGCAACCAGGAGAAAATGGTGCCAAAATTTATATAATAGTTCGAGAGTATCAATTATTAATGGCTTATTGACAAAAATAATTTCTGTGTTAAACTTTCAAGTAGTATTGGTGTATTTGATCTATTGTTTTGGGTTCAAACCTCTCTAGTAGGAGTTAAATAGTGATTATGTGACCATTAGATTAAGAGATTAAAAAAAGCTGCTCTTTAATTTTTGTCTCTTTAGATTGATCAGGACAAAATCAGAGTTCAAAGTTTGAAATTTGTATCTAGATACATCTGTGAGTTTTAAGTTGTTAACTGCAAAAAAAATGTATTAATAGTCAGAACATAGAGACATGTTTCAAATGTTATTTCAGATTTTTAAAAAAAAAAATCTCATTGTGTATAGATTGGTTTCAATTCCACCCTAAGAAAAGATTAGTTTAAGTATGCATAATCATCACACTTTACTATATAATTATGCCAACGCTTACTAAAGTTGAAAAGTTACCTCATGACTTAAGATAATAGTCATCATAATTATCTAGGTAATTACTAATTAGTGTCATAACTTAATATGCCATTACAAAGATTAATCATTAGAATGGTTGACTACAATTTTGTATTCATTTCATACTGAACCACACATGATCCAATCATTTGGGGGTTTAACATTTCCTTGGAGCTTTGCAACTGGCGTATACAATGTTTACTACATTATTTATCCATAGAAATCAGTTTTAAAATAAAAACTGAAAGGACATACTGAAACCTGGAGAATGAATACACCCGTAATGATTATCAACTACTAATATACAAACAAATACTGATAAGAATTTATCAAATTAAATGCTTTTTCTTTATAATCGAACAAACTGGGCAACCACAATTTAACAAGTCATTAAACATTCACATACACACGAATAGATGCTTTTTACAAATGCTGTTACAAGTTTGTTAGTATATCTTTTGACAACACATCTAATATTATCAAAATATCTTGAAAGGTGGGTAAAAATTCATTTTTATATAAAAATTCATGGTATGAAAGGTCAATAGCGATATGAGATCAAAGAAATCATCATGATCAGCACATGGGTGCCATGTGACACCCTCTTTTGTGTCACCATTTCTTCAGGGATCTCATCTATTCATATGACTATATCCGTACTATATATATAATGTTTGGCTTTTTATGTATAGTTCCTTACTAGGGCTGAGACTTAATATCCGCTATCCGTGAACCGATCCGGGATTCGCTCCGATCCGCTCCGAAAAAACGGATATCCGGAGGGTCCGTATCCGGATAGTGATTTTACAGATCCGGCGGATTCGGATACGGATCCGGATAGTAAAATTTTTGGTCCGGATATCCGGATCTGGGTCCACAATATATATTTAAAATATTTAAAATATAATTATATTTATTAATATATATTATATATAATATTTATGTAAAATAAATAAATTTAGTTTTTCAATTTTTATTTTTAAAATTTTAAATAAAATAAATAAATAATAAATTAGTTAGTTTTTAATTTAATTTTAAAATTTTAATTTTTTTTTTTACAAAAAAAACGAATCTCGATATCCGCGGGTATCCAGATTTTGGTCCGGATATCCGAACCCCGGATATCCGACCCGTCCCACCCCTATTCCTTACGACGACTGATATAATGATCAATGTTTAAACATTATATTATCCGGTAACAGAATATTGGGTCTAATCATTTGTATTTCTCAATGATTAGAATGCAATTTTCGTGTATTTGAATATTTGTATTTAAATATTTTCACGTTCCGCGTATGTATGGAGACCGTTGATGAATATACCAAATTGTTAGCAGTTGACAATAAAGCTAAACAAATGCCAAATTATAATTTATCAATTAGTTAACCGATTTCACATTCAAGGCTCCTTAAAATAGCTAATCTATTGCACTAGTTTATAAGGACTCTACTGCACTAGTTTATAAGGACCCTATCATATTAATTAAGATGTCGTTAGATCCTTTACTTGAGGCAATTGTATTTTTAACTGTTTTAATAAGATAGATAAATGCATTTGTGATCGTTCCTTTTATAATGAAGCATACATGTGACATGTTTAAAATATCTATTTTGCAAATGAGATCGTAAAACAAAAATTATACAAAGATTTGATAAGTACACAATCATTTCATCATTGTGCACATGCATTACCAATCATGTCCTACGTAGATAAAAATGTTAAATCTTATTCATATGGATTCTAACGAGTCCACTTTGATCAAGATATCATTGTAAAAAAAACTAGGTCTATCGTTTATATATAATGGGAGACAACTTTTATCTTTAAAGTTGTGATATCTCAAATCTCGTATATCTTTGTCGTTGATCTTTTTAGTTTCTTTTTTTTTGTATATCTTTTTAATTTTATACACTTTATAGTACTAATTTTTTAATCAACCAATTTCTGCAAACATTTTGTTTGGAATTTTTCTTTTGAAAATTTATTGAAATTTATTTGAAACATATTATCTCATAGAAAGACCATATGATAGTGAAAAACTTCGTTACTGAAGATTAAGGAATGAGAACCTTAATATTGATGACATATTCATGCTACCAAACCTGTCGGGTTGCAAACTAAAGTAATATTAAATGTTTTTTCGTACCTATAATAAATACATTTTACGACAATAATTCTCATAATTTTCTATAGATTTTTCGATTACCATTTTAGCAATTTTGGTTCCGATTAACTTTTTTTGAAACGTGGTTCCAGTTAACTTGAATGAAACATTTGAACAAACTTGAATAGCAAAAGAAAAACCATATAGATAACAGTATTGAACAAGTTTCTCAATTAACATGCCATCTTCGAGAGACATCACTTGAAAACCAGGATGAACAGACCATAACTTTTGAGACCCATTTGCTGGTTGTGAGCTTTTTCAAAAAAGTTTGATTAGTAACCCCAAAAGGTCGAATGATTCCACAATATTACATTTGTTTGTTAATCACAACATTCCAAAAAATTATGTGGAATCTAGCTTCTTTCACTTTCATTCCCAAGATTATGTTTCATCTTTTATGATTATGTATTTATGTTAATACGCTGTGTTACCTTTCAAATCCAGATTAAGAAACTCGGAGCATATAACTAAGGGCATCATTATCCTTACTGATTAAAAAAAAGTAAAAAATAAATAAAAATGATTCAATCGCGGACCGCCACGTGTCCGCAAACAATGTAAGAAAAGGATCTTGAATAATCCTGTTCTAATTAACCCACGGCTATCCAAAAACTAGTGGTTTGAGAATGGCCAGTGGCATATGTAGATCGGAGGGCTGACAGTTGAGGGTACGATAGTAATGAACGGTCAAGATGAAACCCATGATTGCAGGCTGTGGCCAGACAAGGCTCACATGGACGAACATGACCTTTAACTGGTTTCCATGTCAGCCACTGTCTCTAATCCAAAACCAAAATCGGTTTCCGATTAATGGATCTGGACTGGAAACCGGTTCGATGTGTCGATTGTCAGAAACTAATTGAGTTTTGTGAGTCAGCAATAATTAGTAGGGGAAATGGGTGGGTCCATTAATCTATCGTCTTAATTAACTCCTAATCATTCAAAAATGTGTTTCGAAATGGAAATTTCAGAAAACATAATTTGGGATTATTAAATAGGCCGACAAATGTAAGTGATTACGATTTTATTTAAAGCTAGATGTAATGTTTCTGTTTACATCATAAAGAACTATATAATGTTTTTGACACAAAAGAAGAGAACTATATAATGTTTTTTTTTGATCAAAAAACTATACAATGTGTAATTGTTTCAATTTTAGCTAAAGAAAATAAACGAAGGATGGTAGACACGTGATCAAAAAGCTAAGTATAAACATGTATTACCGACAATATATACGTAGCGAGGCAGTCATCCAGAAAAGAATATAAAAAGACAAAAACCAAAAAGTTACACCGAGTTAATTTTCTCTGACACCAAAGTATAAATATACATACATTGCAATGCAACCAATGAGGGTTCTTGCTCCACATTCTCAATATATATATATATATATATATATATTTATATATATATATATATTTTGAACTCCCCTAATTAAGATATTTTTTTGGAGTTGTTCTTAGAAAAATTTCAACTATAAAGAGTCAGAGACTATAAAGCAAGCGAAAAAAATAATTTTTGTTTAATAAATTACACATTTTATTTTATTAATTAATAATTATTTTTATATCAAAATTAAATAAACTTAATTTTGATTCATAGAGAATTTAAAATGATAAATTATTGTATAAAAATAGAATATTTAATTTTTAAATAACTAAAATGATATAAATTATTAAATTTTTTAAAAAGTTACATGTGTTCTCAGTGACCTCATTTTCTTATTATTCAACATATTTTTTTAACACCAAATAATCTATGTCATCAATTTTCATTTTAACATTCATATTACATTGATTCAACTTTTAAATTTGTTATTCAACACTCTCATTATAGATAGATAGTTTTAAAGACTATATATAAATAACTAAATTAAAATTTACAAAAAAGTTTGTTAGTAGTAATTTGGAGGTCATATTGGTTAATATATCATTTTAAAAAAAGTTAGTGGTGTACACCAATGTTCATGTGGCTATTCGCAGAATCGGTCCTACTATAAAAGTTTGATAGTTGTTGCCAAAGAAAAATGTTTGTATTGTTACTCTCTATTGTATGTATTAATGTTCCATGTGACATTTAACCATGTACCACTCTATTGCGACTGTGTTGTATTTTCGTCATATAGTGGTAGTCCCTACTCCCTAGTTGCATGCTTGTCAATGTACTTATTATGAAGTTAAATTGTCTTAAGTTTGTAAATCGTACAAACAAAACAAGATCATTAATACACTGGAGAGTACAAAACATATCGTATATGACATTTTAATATATATATATATTTTATACGGTAGTATTGACAAACCATATATGCAAGACGATGCATGAATATTATCATATCGTTATTACTAAGAACGCACATATTCATTTCAGTTGAGACTGGCCGGGCGCGCAATACAAGTTAGTTTTATTTTTATCAGCATTGATTTTTTTCTGAGTGTCAACAACAGTGTTGTTTATTTAAAAAGGTGATTAAAGGATCCACAAATAGGAATTTTTTAAAAGGAAAACCTCCATAGTCTTTTTGGGGGATGAAGAGAGGTATCACCAGTTAAAGAAAGTTCAACATTAATACGTTATACGTACACAACTTATTGTAGCAAAATTTATGTATGATCAAGACTTCAAGTTCTTTAAGAAATGACTCGAACACGAAACGAACTTGTGTTTACGCAACAATTTTTTTAAAATAAATAACCTATCATGTCCCTTAATTTTAGCCAATAATTTGCAATAATTTCCGCAGTATAATGTTATTACGAAGTCTAATCATATTAAGAATTGCACCACCTTAATTTGTCAAAACATTATTCTTCAAATATTCGTATTGTAATATCCACTTGACATGTGTACATATGGCGCTTAAAATATCCGTGAAATTGACAAAAATAATTGAGAACTTGGAACTAGAAAAATCAATTTTCTTTTCTAGTTTGATATCAAAGCCGATGGTGTACTTTTTATACTACTAACTTTTAAAGCTGGTTGCGTCGGCTCCATTGTATATCAGCAACCATTCCAAACGTACGTAGGTGAAATAATGCACACTGGTGAATAAAAGAGGTGGTTACCCAAAGATCTTGGAAAACTATGTACTCCTTCCGTTCCGAAAAAATTGATGTTTTAGAAAAAAAAATTGTTTTAAAAATATATTTTATATTTTCAATTCATCAATTAATGACAAATTTTAAAGTGTTCAAAATTTTATGAATTAAAAATTATGAAAAATAGTTAACTACAAAAAATAAGATATAGCTAACTAAAATTTTATATATATTTTTAATAAATGTGAAAGTTCTAAAATATACTTATTTTTGGAATAGAAGAAGTATTAAACTATACAATCCGGAAACTCACAGGAGCTCCCATAAATAATTATACAATGAACCAAGTTAGTTTTGATTTTCTCTCCATCATATTCCTATTCAATACGTAGGTATTTTAAAAAATCTTTCTCCTTTTTAGTTCATATGAACAGATCAGAAAAATGGGCCCTTCTTTATTAAAAAAAACAGAAATTGATTGGAGGAGATTTTCCTATATAAAGAGCCAATGACTTTCTCAGCATTTTATCTCATCACCAAACAAAAACATTCAAATCTCATTCATATACACACATAACAAATAAAATCATCTTGAGAGACAACAAAGAGGATGACACTTCTTCACTTGTCTCTCTCCCTCTTCTCATGCCTCTTCCTTGTCCTAGCTCCTACATTCGTTGCCTCCTCTCATGTCTCCGACCCTGAACTCGTAGTTCAAGAAGTAAACCAGTGCGTAAAAAACTTCTAAATCTTTAACGAATATAAAAGTTTATACTCTTAGAACATCCACATTGTAACATTGTTGTGTAATTATTTGTAGACAGATAAATGCCTCTAGGAGGAATCTTGGTGTCCTCTCATGTGGGACAGGAAATCCAATAGATGACTGTTGGAGATGCGACCCCAAATGGGAGCAAAACCGACAACGACTAGCTGATTGCGCCATTGGGTTCGGTAAACATGCAATAGGCGGTCGTGACGGCAAAATCTACGTTGTGACTGACCCTAGCGACAAAGACGTGGTTAACCCTAAACCCGGAACCCTAAGACACGCTGTGATCCAGGAAGAACCGCTCTGGATCATCTTCGCACGTGACATGGTCATAAAGCTTAAAGAAGAGCTGATCATGAACTCGTTCAAGACCATAGATGGACGTGGAGCGAACGTCCACATCGCAGGCGGCGCGTGCATCACTGTTCAGTACGTGACAAACATCATCATCCACGGGATAAGCATCCACGACTGCAAGAAGAGAGGCAATGCTTACGTCAGAGACTCACCGTCGCATTACGGGTGGAGGACGGCGTCTGATGGTGACGCAGTCTCTATATTCGGTGGGTCCCACGTGTGGGTAGACCATTGCTCGTTGTCGAACTGCGCGGACGGTCTGGTCGACGTGATACATGGATCCACGGCTATAACGATCTCTAATAACTACTTGACGCACCACGACAAAGTGATGCTCTTGGGACACAGTGATTCTTACACGAGAGACAAGAACATGCAAGTCACCATTGCCTTTAATCATTTTGGTGAAGGGCTTGTTCAGAGAATGCCCAGGTAAAAACATAAAGTTAACTTTGTAGAGTTTTTTCTAAATAAGTCCTTGAACTTTAATATTAATTAAACTAAAACCCTATAAATTTGAAAAATGTTATCAGATGTAGGCATGGATATTTTCATGTGGTAAATAACGATTATACGCATTGGAGAATGTATGCAATTGGTGGGAGTGCGGCTCCAACGATCAACAGTCAAGGCAATAGGTTTCTTGCTCCAAATGACAAAGTCTTCAAAGAGGTAATTACTTAAGAGCTAATGTATTTTAGCCATATGTATATATGAGATTATAAAGTGAACAAAAACTATATGTGCTATTAAAAAAAAGGTGACTAAATACGAAGATGCACCACAAAGCCAATGGAAGAAGTGGAACTGGAGATCAGAAGGTGACTTGTTCTTAAACGGTGCGTTCTTCACGCCCTCAGGTGGAAGAGCTGCTTC
Source organism: Moricandia moricandioides (assembly GCA_905132885.1). Lineage (NCBI taxonomy): Eukaryota > Viridiplantae > Streptophyta > Magnoliopsida > Brassicales > Brassicaceae > Moricandia > Moricandia moricandioides. The sequence continues at coordinate 15,703 of CAJHQQ010004525.1, read as the reverse complement.
AAACTATGCAAAAGCCTCTAGTCTGTCCGCTAGACCGTCCTGGTTGGTAGCTTCAGTCACGGGCAATGCTGGTGCTCTCTCTTGTAAGAAAGGATCTCGATGTTAATCTGATCCATCTACTTAAGTTATAATGCATCTAATTAAAATTGAAAAAGGATGTGTTTGTCCTCCTATGTCAATATTTCGTTGCCCTTTAGTTTTTTTTTTTTTAATTATTATGGGGAGGGTTAAAGTTGTAAGTTGGATTTGATGTGTATAGTAAAGTATTGTATGGATTCCCTTTGGACCAATGGGTTTCTCTTAAACTTTTTGGAGTAGGGACCAATGTATGTTGTGGTGGGGATATGTACAAGTGCTACAAGATTGTTGATTCTATATTTCAAATATTTAGTATTGTCATAAATAAAATCAACAGCTTAATTATCAACATGATGTTCTATATGTGTATCCTAGTTGAGAAAATATGCTTATGTTTTTGGGATGGTTGGCATTTAATTTGTCTGCAAGATCTGTAATAAGTGAGAGAGGCAACTGTCAAGTGTGGTTTTTGTGAGTATGACAAAACTAAGATCAGAATCACAACTAGTTGGACTAGATCTGTCTCTTTCTCTCGTTCTTGTGTTCCAGAGATGAGGAGAAATTAAATCCAGCGTTGGATCAATTACTGCAATTAAAGGAGAAGGAGCCAAAAACTTTTTTAATGTGACTTTAGGATGTAACATTAAATGTTGCTTTTTTTTAATCTAATTAATCATGTGAGGAATGTAACATTGGAGTAATGAAGTTCAAGAAACGTCATACCTCACGGGATCCAAATTGATTCTGAGTGACAATCCTATCATTCTCTCATTATGGGATTGAACTTTGTCGGTGGAGCATTATTTCTCTCTTTCTGTTTTTTTTTTTTAATTTGAGATTTTGAGCTAGTGTGGAATAAATAAACCAATTGCAATACCATGTGATATTTTTTTTTTTTGGAATTTGGAATGGGACACAGGCACAGCCTTCACGGTCATAGTAGCTTGTTCCTACGCAAAAGAAGAAAAAACAAGAGTCCCTTTTCACTTCACATATACCTATCAATACAAGTTTAATTCAGCTATTACACTTTGCACATTTTTTTTTTGTTTTGTTTATTCATGGGAGATAATGCTAAGATCCAAATGATCAAAATTGGCTTCAACCAAACAAACAAAGAAAATTTGATGAGCATTCATGAACATTGTCGGCAGAAGACAGAAGGTACATAGTGTTATTTGACTTTCAAGCCAGTAAATTTTTGAGACGACCCACAAAAATTGTTACAAAACAACGATTCCTCAGCTTTATGAGAAAAAGGAATAGACTTTTTAATTAACGGGCAGGTATGATGAAATTGAGAAAGAGTTAGACAATCTTATGAGTCTATAGTATTATTAACCAAATCAAAGCAGACATCTATAATTCTATATAAAATCTTAATGGGCTTAGGATGCTAAATTCAAGATCCCGAAAAATCTAATTTGGACGAGTATCCGAATGTGTAGACTTATTCAAGATGTTTCACGCCAGTCGATTACGCTTCGTTTGTTTTCCAATTATATTGAGCCCAAGTTAAGAAGACCCAACTATGTAAACAGAAATATGCAAAGAAATATTTCCATTGGCCCAACGCAGCCCAAATAATTAGAAAACATAATCAAACCTATGGCCACCACAGTCCAATGGTTACCTGCACGTGCCAAGTGCGAAAATGTTGGTATCCTCTACGCAATTATGCATTTCTAGCTTGCAAACCAGAAAACAAAAAGGAAAACTCGACGAAAAGTAAATGAGTTTCTTCTATTTTGGCATCATAGTAAAAGTGTATACTAATTTTTATGTTATATACAATGTGCAGTAGCGGCCCCGAGAGGAAGAGAGAGAAGCTGGTGTTTCCAGCCCTCAATAAGTTATTAACAATATCAAGCATATTTTGTTGTAAGTTTTCATAAGTTCTAGTGGTATTGATATTGGATGAGACTGAAGAGGTTGAGGGTTCAGTACCTCTAAAGTTATTTTGTAATTAATTTATCTTTTAAGAGGTCATTTTAAAAATTATGCGGGCCGGCTCTGACAATGTGGTATGCTTCGTGTTTTAATAATTCTACTATGAACCACATGTTTGAGACCGTTGCTATAAAAAATTTTGATAGTTGGTTTACAGTTAATTTCTTGTTATAGAAGTTCTTGGTTTACGTGTCCTTCTTATGATGAATCAAGAGTTTTGCTTGTTCGCCAACGTTTTAAATTTCGTTCGAAACTCAACCAAAATGTACTATAAAATCTCGAATAGTATATACAAACATAAGTATATGTTTCAGTCTTCTATTTTGTTTTTTCTTTCCACAGTAAGCTGGAAAGGTTCATGTAATAAATGAAGAATACGGGATAAAAGACGACAAAACAAGTGACAGCCCAAAAACAAGGAAGTAGGTAACAATAACATTCCTTAAAACAAGGATTGGCTCAGGGTCCCTCATTGGTCCTACCCTCTAACTCAATCCCCTACTTGTTATAGATTAGAGGATGCTTCTGTACATATACATTGACGCTCACATATAGATATGACATACGTTTATTTTATTATACAAACACATATACACAATATACATTTTTTGGTGTCAATGCATCACTCCATACACAAATCATATACTGGCATTGAGCGAAAAATATAATTATCTGAAAACATCTCTTTCTCACACGATGCGTGAGAGGTAACAAGGAATATAGTTATCTGAAAAAAGAATTTTTTTGTCAACCATCACTCCTGTTCTTTTTTCATTGTTTATACGTGAAAGTATGTTATCTATAGCATTGTACGTTTATAAAATATAAGTTATATAACCATACAAACGGAATATATCTAGGCAGATGGATGGTGGAATATGTAGTTAAAGAGAATATGTGTAGGCAGATGGATAGTTTGCGTTGAGATGGAGAGAGACATGACAAATCGGCCCATGAACCTTTGCGGTGAAAATGGGGAACACGACAATACGAGTGATTGCATCCACATCCAAATTCTATTATATTATACATGGATAATGGCACCCAGTTAATAGGAATATGTGTTCTTCTAGGTTCCAAAGTTTAGGTTTTAGATTCATTTGTTCTTTGGGTTTTTTTTGGTAACATTAAACGAGTATAATGTTCCTCAAACTATATGTTGTATGAATAACCAAATCATAATAAAACAACCAACAAAACATAACTTTTTATAGAAAAAAAAATCTAACCTTAGCTAATGAATTCATTGTTAAATTTTCTGCTCGAAGAAAGTATGAGATTTTGTAAATATTTATTCAATGTTGTTACAAAAAAAAATATTTTCTGCTCGAAGAAAATATGTGTTACAAAAAAAAAAAAAAAAAAAAATTATTCAATGTTGTTACTTCCTTGAACTATGTCGGTGAGTTGTTTCATGTTGTGAATCATCTTTATGAGTTCTTGAAATTTTGTTCCAAAGTGTATACTGAATACTAGATCATACATTCATCTCCCATAAGAGTGATTCAAGCTCATCATGTAACGGAGACAACTTCTTCCTACGGTTTCTAATTCCTTGAAGTTGTAGTTTTTTTGAGATGTATCTTTTCAGACTCAATCACAAACGCTAAAATGTAAATCATAAGGCCGAAAACCATATTTTCAAACACAACCAAAACCACTAAAATGTGAATCTTAACGCCAAGAACCATCAACAATGCATATATTCTGAAGACTTGTCTTGATTAGGAATCTTATTTTATGCCAAGATCCAATATTTCTCCAATATACGTTTCATGCCAATATCGACATTCACCCTCAACATGTCTAACATTCTCCAATGAATCTATAGTATTTTCTCTAAAAGTCTTGCTATTTCGCGTTTTCCATATGTACTAAACTTATGATGGATGTGAGACATTATCATATTTTAATTTTTCTATGTCGTTTTTTCATTAGAAAAAATAATTCAGATTGGTACATACACTCGATATCAAAAACATTGATGGACAAGATGGTGTAGTTGCTAAGGGCCAATTTTAAGGGAAAAAATTAAATATTATACGGGTAAAGTTTTTTAATGAACATTTCCCATTTGATCTCCCGCATGATAAAGCTTCGTGCATAAATTATTGCAACTATATGAACAAAGACAAATGAATTAGCGCTTACGATAGTGTCATGCATATACAACAAAGCGAATGGTCAGAAGGATGTATTGGCGAAAACACACACATGATAGCAAATGGTACGACGAACATTTCAATTTAATGTTAGAATGGTTTGTTGCATTTGATCAACCACATTATGATAGTCAAACAGGAGAAAATACTAGCTCTACAAGTAGCGATTTAAGAGATTCAACAAGAGTGATGCAAGTGACTCCAACTTTGTAGGATCCAACTCTTCAAATCTAATGCTTGTCCAATAGGGAATGACACATCAAAAAAGAATTAAAAAGCAGATGCACTGCCTTGAAAATAGTCAATGAATAGTATAATGAATTGAACAATTCTAAGAAAATGAGTTGGAATGATTTCCAGGAGGCAAACTAATTAATGAAAGAAATGACTGAAGCTAAAAAGATGAAGATGTTTAAGAAGCTAAATGAAAATATCATCACAAACAATTGTTTGAAAAGTTGACCCTATTTAGAAATTATTTGAGGTCAATTTTTTGTTTGTATTTTGTTTGTATTTTGTTTTATCTTGTTTTACTAATGTGTGCTTGTTTGTTTCTGCTAATGTATGTCTGTCTTTTTATGTTTTAATAATGTATGTCTTGCTCTTTATTTTTAAACAAAAATTGATGTTAAGCTCATTATACTGCATTTTTATGTTCATGCATATTGAACAATATAAATGTTATAAACTGTTTACCGGGTGTTCGATGATGACAATTTTTATTTATTTAATTGTTATAAATTTTTATTTTTATATTTATTATTTCAAATATAGAATAAAATAAGAAAAAGCAAAAAAAATTGAATTTTTTTTAGTTTGTCATTATTTTCAAAATATTTTAATTGATTATAGGTCTTATAAACCAAATATTAAAAATAAAACGATGACATAAAATAGCTAGTCTGAAATGATACTGAGTTTTTGTTAAGCAAAACTATTGTTGAAAAAAGTTTGAACATGTGTTAAATTAATAGGTAAAAAAAGATATAAAGTATTTAAATTATAAAATAAGATATTGAATAACGTACACTATAGTACTAAGAAGAATTTCAAATTTTCCTACTTTCTATAGATCTTGAGGGTAAATGACATCCTCAACAAAATCAAAATGATAAAATCCTAAGTCAAGTGAATAGGGAAGTGAAATTATTATTCGGAACCTGAATGCAATTTGAAATCCCTTCTATATCTATTCTGACAATTGGATATTCAAAATGTCTAAATATAGATTTAGATAGTAAAATTTATATTGGTAAAAATTGGATCCAATTCATTATATCTTCATATTAATTCTGATATCCAGATTTAAGTTTAAATTTTTAAATTTTAATAATTTTTTTAATTTATTAATAAATTAATTTTAATATATTAATAGTTAAACATAAAATCAATTTATGATATTTATATATATTTTTATAAACCTTGTATAAATATTTAATTTTCTATTATTTCTATTATTTTAATATTTTTAAAAATATTTCTTTATTTTTATTATTTTTACAAATCAAAATTTGTATATCTACGTGTATTACAAAATGTAAACAGATATTTGAAACTCGTAGTTTGAATATAAATATTAAAATCAAGGATCCGTATATCTTATGATTTTAGGATATCCAAATCCTACCCTTAAATGAATAAAGGGGAATAAACAGTAAACTATATCAATAGATAAAAGAAACGTGACTTTAGGTTTCAAAGAATTTAAATAGAAATAATAATTAAAATTTTCTGTAGAATAAAACAAAACTGAAAGTTGCACTTTTTGCACTTCCTCCCCCCTGCAACAAAAATAAAGAGAGAGAGTACGATCACTGAGGAAGATCAAGCGCCCATCACTATAAAAGTAGCCCTTACCGGTCACCGGAAACATCAGTTCCTTAAACTCTTCACTTTCCAGTCCGTTAATACCGCCATGTCACTAACCGGTTACCCTGGTCACCTTAACGCAACAGCTCCGGCGTTCATACCGGCGAACCTAAACCCAGTTCCTTTCTTTATTCCGACGAGAATCTACCTCCCTCTTCCTCCTCCTCCTCCGCCGCCTCACCCTCGTTTCTTCCCTGGTTTCGCCGGAGCTCTCCCTCCCACTCCTCCTCACCTTCCTCCTTCATCGTCTATACCGACTAGAACCCTAGTGCTGTTACCAGTCCCAGGTGACGTCAGCGAGTCATCTATTCGCCGGGACCTGGAGGTGTTCGGTGAGGTGCGTGGAGTGCAAATGGAGAGAGCACACGAAGGTATCGTGACCGTTCACTTCTACGATCTAAGGCACTCACAAAGAGCGCTTAGGGAGATACGCGAACGAGACATGCATCAACAACAGGTTCGTTTCGGACGTGGTTACACGGCGGCGCATGGACTCGTCTCCGGCAGAACCGTGTGGGCCCATTTCGTGTTTCCAGATTTCATGGCTGTCCCCGAAGGAAACAATCAAGGGTCGGTTGTGATTATGAACTTAGAACCCACCGTCTCTTCCGCAGCTCTCCGGCAGATTTTTGAGGCTTACGGTAAAGACAAAGCTCACAACTTGTTGAGTGTTCTGTAATTAAAATACACTCTTTTGCTCTTTCATACTCGTGTTCATCTATTCGCAGGGAAAGTGAAGGAGTTGAGAGAGACGCCGTTCAAGAGAGAACAGAGATTCGTCGAGTTTTACGACGTCAGAGACGCCGCATTAGCTCGCCGTGAGATGGACGGAAAAGCAATCGACGGGAAACCAATCGTTGTCCAGTTTAGCCGTCCCGGTGGATTTAATAAAAGACTCAATCTCAACTCACGCTTCGATAAAAGCTTCCATCCACCACCGCCTCCGCCGCATTACCGTCGTCCAGTGCCATCTCCGGCGGGTCAGTTCAGAAGACGAGAGCCGGTTACGAGAAAACCGTTCAAACCCAACTTCACTTCAGGTGATAACGAACGGTGCGAGCAACAACACAAGACCAATAACAATAATAAACGGTCTAAGAAGCATACGATGAAGACTCGTGTTAGCGATGGTCGCTTCACCATAAACGAAGACGCCTTTGCCGCCGACGCCGCCGAGTCTAGAGACGGCCGTACCACCGTGATGATCAAAAACATCCCAAACAAGTACACGTAAGCATACTATCCGTCCCTTTCTTTTGTGATAGCGATGGGCATGTGCTCAGACAATAATGTAACAAAAACGAGGAAATGCTTTGTTTCTGTTTTTATTTGGTGTTTGACGAAAGTCAACACGACCCTCCGGATATAGTCTTGATCTTATGTGCATGTCTTTCTATTTTTGTATACTTAGGGCCCATTGAGATTACTAATGTTATCGACTAGTCAATTTTTTTCTTTATAATATGGTTTCTTGTGTGCAGCCAGAAGCTGCTTTTGAATATGCTGGACAGACATTGCAATGACTGTAACGAAAAGATCATCAGCGAAGGGAACCAGACGCCCATGTCATCTTACGACTTTGTCTACCTACCAATTGATTTCGGGTAATTAAATAATAAACCTAGTTTTATTTTGATTAAAAGAGTTTAATTAATGACTACTGAGGTCTGATTGCATGTTTATTATAAGCAACCAATGCAATGTGGGATATGGGTTTGTGAACATGACAACACCTGAAGCTGTGTGGAGACTTTACAAAGCCTTTCACAATAATCCCTGGAGACTCTTCAAGTCGAGTAAGATCTGTGAGGTCACTTATGCTCGAGTCCAGGTACCAAAAAAAGGTTTAATCTTTGGTAAAATTTACGTTAGAGTTATAACTGTTAATTATTAAAAATGTGTTTTTTTTTTTCTATTTGGGAAAGGGTCTTGAGTCGTTGAAGGAACACTTTAAGCACTTGAAGCTGCAAAGAGTGGAAATGGAGTACAAGCCGGTGATTTTCTCGCCGCCGCGTGACGGGCGGTTGTTGACGGAGCCTGTGTCCATTGTTGTTCTTGACCTTGGGAACAAACCAGTGGAAGAAGATAGCTGTCACTCAGAAACTGTCACATCTTGTCCGTCTTCCGACAAGACGACTGAGAGAAGTGATGGTTGGCTTGGGGAGAGAATCGAGAACGGCGGCGTTTTGGATGACGATGGCAAAACAGTAGTGAAAATTTAATGATGGTTTCGGTTTTTAGGCGGCGATCTATAAATATATAGCTGTATCGATGTCTTTTCATCTCCTCCTCTCTCTCTCCACTTTTCTTTTATCTTTCTTTTGGATGTTTTGTGTAAACTTCGTTTAGAGCATTGACGTATGCGTATAAGTTTTTAATTATTATATAATTAAGTAATATAATTAAAATTAAAACAAAGCTGATTACAAAAAGATAACATGCATAACAGTCTTTCATGTTTGGAAAAACTTCTTTCTCCTTTCTTTTTCTGTTTATTTTAATGTTGAAATTCTATATACTTTTCATGCTCTTAAAATTCTGATTGATAGATCAAAATAGAACTAAAAAAGTTTTTGTCTCAAAAATAACACTTAGAGAGAAAAATGATCAAAATAAATTTTATTAAATGATGTAGATATATATTTATATATTTGGATTAACTAATCTAAAATTATAGTATAGAGTTATGAGGTGAATGTTTTGAAGTCGATGTTTAAAAATTAAAAATATTTAAATTTTTAAAATAAAAAAATATACTTAGATTTTTTTTTCTCTAAGTCTATTTTTATGATAAAAATTTCAAAAAAAAATATTTTAGAGATTTGTCCTTAGATTTTTGCTTTGTTTGGTAGAGCTATAGAACAAAATTAAGGTTCTACAGAATTACAAATGTTATGTAGGAAGGAATCTTTGTCATTTTAATCAAAGATTGTGCCAAAATAAAACTCATTTTCTAGGGATTTTCTCTCTCTTCATTTCTCAATTACTGTATAAATTATAATAGCTATTTCTTGAGACATTTATGGGGTTTTAAATTGTTTAAGGGAGAAAGCTAGTTAACTAGTTAATCATATGGTTTTTGGATCTCTAGTTTTAGTGCTCGTTTTTAAATATAGTTTTTCCTATAAATAGAGTTTGTATCCGGATTAATACATGCATCTTCAAAAGAAAACGTACAGTCACTTGGACGTTTATCTATCTTTTCATATTTCTTGCCACTTGCTTTTTTGCAATCTTCTGCAATAAAAATGTATTTTGCATATTAAATTATTCATATTGAATGATCTGATGTCTATCTAGTCAATTGGCCATGAATTAGAAACGACATAGACCAATTAAGAAAAAATATATCTAGAACACCTTATGCAAATTAGTTTGTCATTGTGTTGTTTGGCAAACACTTCCTATATTCCTATTTGAGGAATTTTAAATTGCAAACACTTCAAAATTTAAAATAGTGTTTTATTTTATTTTAAATCATGTTATTTTATGAAATATAATTTTCAATAAAATTGCAAATTGTTATTATTAAGTAGTAAAGCTTAATTGCAAAATATTATCACAATCAAAGTGGTCAGAGGTAAGTCATTCGCTTTTACGTCTAATTGTTACCCTCCCATATTATTACATGGTTACTTTTTTATGATATTAGATTAGATCTAATATGGTTATGTCTAATTACCTTTTAGATTTTGCTTAGGTTCGAATACCGTCCCTGTTATAAAGCCTCGGCGTCTCTCGATGTGACGACGCTAGCGTCATTGTCGGAGTTTGGAGGCGTAGATGCCTTAGCATAGTCGGAGACAATGATACTATTTCAGGCAAGAGTGCGTTTACAAATCATAATGTCACTAATGGTGCGTCTGTGTTTCACTGAAAGTGATACTTGAGCACTAGTATCTCATTATTCATGATCATCCCACATTCAAAAGCATATAGGCTAGTGTAGTTTTAAGCAAACTCCATTTTAGTCCATAACAGTGAAAAAATAATGTCAGGAGAGAAGTGAATTTTGATAAACGAAAGCAAAAAAAATATGACTGGAGAAGAAGAGATGATCAGGTTAGGTCAGGCAAGAGGATCCTCCTCTCTAGCTTTCCGCAGCAGCTCTGCTCTAACACGCTTAACCTCCGCTTCCTTCTCCATTCTTTCTTGCTGCACATTAACACAGTTTTTTCTTTTATAAAAAAAATTGTTATCAGCTCACTTATCACTACACCATCAAATGCAAATCAGTGAAAGCTTAGCTCCTAGTCAAGTGCAACCATACTCTTTTCAGATCCCTTATCACAACACTACACCATCAAGTGAAAATCAGAAAGAGCTTAGCTCCTAATCAAGCACAATCACCAGTCTATACTCAAGTCACATCTCAGTGAGCTGTTTTCATATCCTTCCTCATCGCTTAGCTAATCAATCCATATTTTTGCTATTACAGCAAAGAAAAACACACAAATAAACCAAACACAAGTTAAGCTTAGCTTCTATTCATTACATGATGAACTTTCAAAGTCTAATCTGATGTCCGAAGAATAATAAACGCAGATCTATTCTTTTTCTTCATAATCCAACATTCCCTAATCATAATCCGACAGAAGTACGATGAATCTGAAGATAATCAAATCAAATTTCTATAGTGTAGGGTTTGACCTCAAATCCAAAATAATTCGATATCGAAGAGATTCATACACAGTTGAAGAAAAAGGCTTGCAATTTGAGGAGGAGAAAGAGAAAGAAGAAACCTTCTCGTCTTGATGAAGAGCGATCCAGACGTGAACTTTGTCCATGGATTGCCAGAAGGCGAAAGCTGCCAATGTCATCCCAAAGTATGTCAACACCTTCACCATTGTCTTCTGCTCTTTCCTTCCGCTGCTTTGATTGAAAAGAAGATTCGCGGATCCGGAAGACAGCCCTGGTCCCTCGATGATGTTTGATGGATGGGGTGATCTACTGCGGAAAGATACACCTGACTACTGTGTTACCACCGTAGATTGCATCGTCTTATCGCAGATATGCCACGTGGTTTAAATATATAATTATTTAATCTCGTTTGAGAACTTTTGTTCCTTTTTTCCCCGGCGAATTAAAACTTTAAAATATAATATAACTAGTAGTGTGTCCGCGCTTCGCGCGGTTTGTTTGCTATTTGTTTAATTGTTTTTTGTATTTTCTGTGTTTAATTGTTGTAAAAACTGAAGTGTGGTAATAATTTTGCTTAATAATGATTTTTCTTGGGATCTATAAAGTTTTTCGATGAAGTTTTAATAGTTCTAATGGTTTATAACCTGAAATAGCTCATAATTTGTAAAAATTAAGAAGCTATGAATTATTAGTTTTTTTTGTTCGTTAATAAACCTAATAAATTTGATATTGTGTACTTTTAATCTTAAATCTTTTTAAGAAGTATCTGAAACTGATGGGACTACTTATATTAAAGATTTGTAAATGAGGAATATTCTAAGATAGATCAAGAAAATTTTTATCATCAAAATAGATTTTAAAATAAATATGACTAAAATAAATTTTAATAAAGAGTGTTAAATATATATTTATATCCTTTGAGTTAATTAATTTAGACTTAGGGTTTAAAGTTATGGGGTGAAATTTTGAAAGTGATATTTAACATTAAAAAAATATTAATATTTTCAAAAAAAAAAATTATTTTGATCATTTTATTCTTTGAAATCTAATTTTGTGACAAAAACTTTAAAAATATATTATTGAGATATTTACCCATTGAATATTGTTTTATTAATTTTTTGAGTTATGTAAGACTAATGCATACATTGAAGAAGGTTTCTTTTTCTCTTCAATTCTCAGTGTGACGTATAATGTCGTGCCTGAAAGGATGATCGAATAAATAAATCGACGTATGTTCAGTTTAAGAAACTGTAGACCATGTACATGAATGGAGTTTGTTTTTCATCGAAATATCTAGAAGAACACCTCCTCTTTGGTAAGGTTGTGAATGTCACAATAGTATTCAATAAAGTAACGTGGATTAAGTCCTATATAAAATTCAAGACCGTTACAAAATATTAGAACACCCAAGTGAAGATATCAAAAATAAAAATGATTTTCAATGAAATAAACAAACATGATTATTTGCTTGTATAAGTAGCAATATATAGTCGCATCTCTTGTTAATTTTGTTTGGGTCGCAAACTATTGTATCCTTCGTTGCTTTAAGAACGGTGGAGCAACTATATGAGTTTTTTAAGTACTCCATGAAATGGTTTTTTATAAAACCTTACAGAAGATATGTTTTACATCTTATCAGTTAGAATGTCATATGAAAATGTTAGTTACACCTAGACTATTTCTATTTTTGTTTGTGACTGTCGTAGTTGGGATAACTACCGACTACACAAAGAAAGAACAAAAAAATTACAGTAGAAAAATCTTATCGTTTATTGCAACCTGAAGCTCTACTAACTTGTCATGGATCAGCATGTAGCCCAAATGAAGCTTCCCCTCAAAATGATCAGGTAATTGATTGAACACCAAAGGCAGAACAAAAGATTGTTGATATTGCTAAATGCAAATTACAAAATATAAAGTAAATACAAAAGTACGGTTAAAAATGAACGTTCACAGTATTTCATCTAAGAATTAGTAGATGATCTTAAAGTGTTGTGTTGTACCTGATTAGATCATCAACTGATTTGATTTTCAAGTTACTCTCTTGACCAAATTGACAAAGTCTTTGTAGTCTAGCCATGGAACCATCATCATCTACAATCTCACCCAAAACCGATATGGGTTGTAACCCGGCTAGTAGAGCTAGGTAGACATAATCTTATGTATGCCATGCTCCTTTAAGAACATCTCCTTTTCTGTATCTAAAAGAAATTATATGACCAAGACGACTGAAATCTTAAGGTTTCGAATCTTTTGATGTGAGAGCTAATAATGTTTACATTCTTATTTAAGAGATCATTATTATCAATGTAATTACCAAGAATAATGTTTGTACTTACCACAGAAACCGCGAAGGATGTGCCAAGTTTCTCCTCATTCTACTTCCACGTCACCTTGGAAGCTCTAACCTTTCCATGTCCTCGCGTTTCATATTCACACACATGATTCCAGTCCCGTGCTGCCAGCACATAAGCTAGCTTCAGGTGTTAACAACGATGCCAACATTATCAAATCTCCTCCATTCTCTATGTCCTCATCATTCTCTATTGATGGATTTGAAGCTTGGCAAAGAGAGACCTTTGGGATTTGTTTATGGTATGACTGTTCATTCCAAGGGAGAGAGATAGTTATAGGGTAAGTTTCAATTCATTACTTTGGAAGATGCTAGGCTGATTTAATTGGAGAGAATGGGAGAAATAGTGAATTTTTCATAAATGCTAAAATTAAAAAAGATGTAAGACGTAAACGAAAGAAGTTCTACAGGCGATGGTAGGAGTGCTTAGGAGCCGAAGATTGAGGGGAAGGAGTTGAGCACAACTATGATCTGAGGGCATGATTAATGCAGGTCTCTTAACAAGGGGTTCTTATTTTTTAAGAGACCGTTTCTTAATTTTAATTAAGAAAACTTAAGAACCGTCTCTTAAATAAGAGACATAAGAGACGTCTCTTATCCGAAAAAATGTAAAAAAAAAAAATTAAAAAGAGGTCAAAAAAATTAAGAACCCCATCTTAAGAGACCCGGGTTAAAAATAGCCTGAGAAACCTAATAAAAGATGCGGGTCTTGGAATTGTGAGGAAGATGCCACAAAACAAACAAATATTGAAAACCCAAATAAAAGGAAGTTTGATTGCCTTTCATAAAATTGAGGACACGTGGCAAAAAATGCCCTGGTCTTCTTGCTGATGTGGCTTCATATGGAGAGAGTAAAGCCTCATTTATTTAGATAGATAGATATTTATTAATAAACAGTTGTGCTACTTCAAAAGATCATAAAAAATTGAAGAATCACATCTTATAAATTAAAGGTCAGGGGCATACGAGGTACTCCGCAAAGCTCTATATATCTAACATAAATTTGAATATCTTTTCTTGTGAAGCCATTTGAAACTTTACAAATTGATATATCATCACAAATTTTTAAATTTTACTATTTTTATTTTTGAATTATTTGAACTAAATATATTAATACAACATATAATATTCAATACGTATTTTATAATAAAATAGGTTAGAAATTTGAAGAATTTTTTTTAAAAAGTCATCCAATATTTTTTTTTAAGTTATTTTTATTCATAAAAACGAACGAATATACTAGCGTTCGGCTAGTGGTTTAAGGTTTGAAATCGATTTCGGTGTGCCCCAAGTTCGATGTTCATTGAAGACATATATATACCATGTCTCGGTGTATTTCTCCTATACAACCAGTCACTAAAAAGGTAAAACAGTCAAACAACTCCACTTTTTTGAATGAATATTAATTTATTCATCAAAAAATCATTTTTACATCATGTATGACTATAGTTTAAGAAGTAAAGAATAAAAAGTCATAGACTAGAGTAATCTAACTAGGTATATTTTGTCTTGAGCCAAACCAAATACGAAGTCCCTCATCGCCTAATGGTAGCAAGTCGGTTTCTGATTGTTTTGTCATTATTGTTGATCAGTTGTGGTGGCGGTAGATGTTTCTCGCCATGCCTACGCCAGTTTCATTACCTCCAAATATAATGTATTGCAGTTTGAAAGGTATACATCAGCAAGAACAGCCGGACTCACTCCTTTGTCTGGTCCAGTAGCTGGTTCTATATTATCCCACTCCTCTGTACACTCATCAATCGATAGAACCTTGGTGCGCTGCTCCCAGATGTGCTTGAATAGGAACAGGAGAAAAAATGTGCTTCTTAGTCTCTAATTCTTATTCACAAATAGACTCCATTTTCTTTAGGTACGGGCAGTTTTTTGGTCCCTAATAACTATCTTTAGGTTTTCATCTCGCGAACAATCCAGACAATGATGAAATGGGTGTACTATGCATGGCCACGGACATTCTAACAACAGATGTTGCTAAAGATGTACGTAGATTACATTTATAGTGCTTGGACTAATTTATAACCCTTGTCTTGATTTGGAGTTTAGTTTTTGCACACTTTTAATAGTAGAGATCATGTTTCAAACGACCATACAGCATATTGTGAGTTTTGAGGAAGTTAAAGTCAATGAGATTGGAAACAAAAGAAAAGAAAAGAACTTGATAAGAGTGAAAAACTAGACATAGAGACAAATCTCTTTTGACAGTGATTCTCGTCTGAAAGATGAATCAATCTAAAGAAAAGCCCAGTCTCTTGAGATAACTTATTAAAGGTATAGATTTATTTCAAATCTTATGGCTTTATTAAGCTAATATATAGGATTAGTATAATCTGGATGACAAGACTTATGGTTCACGACATAGTCATACATTGATATATCTATCAAACCAAAGATTGATACGATTCTAGACTTCTTAGCGCCTTGCAACGTCTAAGACAATGATTTGTATGTATCTTTAAGTGGACACTTATTTGATAAGTTTATGATGAATGAAGCTCTTGAAATGACTGGAGTGGCTGGTTGGTTCGTTTTATTGGGATAAATATGAACGCCAAGAATTGCATATTTATATAGATGCTGCAAGACCGGTGCGCACATACGTTCATGGTTTCTAAAGTTTAGGAGGCTTCATTTA